>JADDOH010008922.1:0-154144 GCA_016648135.1 Agrypnia vestita | reverse complement strand
AGTATGATATTTTAGTCACCGTGACTTCAAATTACCTGATTTTTCTGTCTACACGCAGAGCGTTTGTGAAATGAGTGTGCCACGATTTGTTGTATCTTTCAATGCAATATTTGCTACATACGAAAGCTTAGATTGTATGACGTCAATGGTCTCCCCGATGTTTGTGACAAATGTGTCCTACAAAATAACGAGATCACGGAGAGAAACGATAAGCAGACTTTGAGTTCTCTCTCGTTTGGACTTCAGATACGATCCGACCAATAAAGGGTCTTACTGTATATTATTGTATGTATAAAAAAAACTATGGTTCACTGCAAATCGTGACATAATATTAGATCCGCGAGGTAAACAAATCAAATATTGCGCATGATTCAACTGAAAGATATATTAAGCTTCGCATAGCACACAATCCAACTGAAAGTTAAATTAAGCTCCACTTGGTACACGATCCAATTAAATTTGACGTATAGCACGGTATGGCGCATAATCCAACTGAATGTGACATAAAGCTCGGTATGGCGTACAACCCAACTGAAAGTTATATTAAGCTCCGCATGGTTCACGATCAACTGAAAGGGACGTTAATCTCAGCATGGCGCACGATCCAGTTGAAAGTAACATTAAGACCGTAGTACACCTTGTGTTGTGATAGGTGGTCGCGTCAGTTTCCACATGTATTCGTTATGATACGTGTGTATCGAACGCCTGTGCATGAGTGAGGATATGTCAAACTTAACACCTGATTTTCGCCATAGCCGCACGGTCCAGTTGTTAATCGACCACCGCCTGCACTTTTGCTGATCGATTACCGCTCCTATCGTCATTGAATACTGTTGTTGATATCGGTCATCCCCGCACCGCTATCTTATTATTACTAATTCGCGATAGTGAATATACCTTGGTGAAGACGGCATTTTAAACGTATCTACAATCCACACCCCAACAGTACCTAGTTTGAGGCAAATTGAAGATCCCAGAGATGAGTCTTGCGCTGTCTATGTTTGTTCGCATCTTATACTGGACGAGTTCCGTATAGCCATAAACTTCTAGAGCGAACAATCTCTAGCTGCCGCTGAACCAACAAGAACCCCCATGAGGTCTCTCAAGAAACCCCATATCACTCCAATAAGGCGGATTTATGAGAGTCAAAACACCATTTTGATAAATAAGCGAATGATTTGACATAATATATAAAGTACCTCTAATAAATAATCAAATCAATTTTTCATACAGCCCTTTGTTCAATTTAACCTTCACAAAAGATTTGGCAACACCCACTTTAGACCCAGCCCCCTCTCACTCCCTCTCCCTCGTAGATTCCCGATCGTTCTGTAGGCAAGTTAGCGCATGCTCGTCTTTGACATAATTAACGCGCGTGAGATTAACAATACTATGGTTGCGGTGTACAGTGTTGTGAACACAGTAGTGTACCGTTGGTACATCTCGAAACCGGCAGACCTAAAGTCTGGTAGTGGTGGTAAATACACGAAATGTCTGATTTGACATAAATTCTCGGCTGGCGCCCGACAGGAAGCGGGTCTGCGTGACTCCGAGCCTGCTTCCGCGTGCTCGCGGCGCGGATTCCCGCCAGCTCTCTTCCGAATGATGATGCGTTCCGGCGGAAAAATAGACGAGCCGTTATGGCGAGCGGGTCGGCCGGCAGGTGCGGGCGAGAGAAATTGCTCCACTCCGGTTAACGTGGAAACGCGGCCACAGGCGCTCAGCAGTCGCTGCACGAGGGCCACGCGGCGCGGTCGCACACCAAACCGGGTACGGGTGCCGAGTGAGTGAAGGTCGCGTCGACGAGGAAGTGTTGTTGAAAGCAGCGCCCACCGAGCGGAGCTAGCCCAGTCTGCGCAAGACCGATGTAATCTCATTAGGGGTGTCGAGCACCAGCGAGACGGAGCCCCCGCAAGTGCCGGGTCAGCAGGACGGCATGCTGTGATCCTCTTCCGCAGTCAGTTCTCGCGTCCAGATCAACTCGTCGTCAGGAGATACACAATGGTGAGTTCGCCACCTGAATATACCTTGGACGTCACGGGGGTTCTTGATGGTTCGGCGGCAGTTGGAGATTATACGCTCTAGAAGTTTATATACGATTCTCGCGGGTTCCTGAAGTTTCACATCCCTTGCTCACACCAGTGCTTTCACTAGTTGCAGTTTTGGGTTCGGTTCTTCCGAATTTTGGTCAACTTCGGGGTTCCTGAAGTTCCACATCCCTTGCTTTACACATCAGTGCTTTCACTAGTTGCAATTTTAAGTTCGGTTCTTCCGAATATTGGTCAACTTAAACGTAGCAGACTACTCTTCTTTTTTGTGCCCTATCTGTTCAACCCCACGTTGGTTATAATCACTTGAAGGGTATAAAATCAAAGGCAACAATACCTAAAAAATGTTTAGAATGCAGTCAATTCGAGATATCATAGAAAATATACCTCTATCCCTTTCAAAATCATTTTTCCTACTAAAGGTAAAGATAGCAATATTCACTTCAACCAATCAACCCCCAAGGATGTGTCACTTGGCTAAATAGCCGCTTTAAACTAAAGCGGAAATAGTAATATCCAATCATGTAAATAACAAAAGTAGCAGTGTTTACTATTTCCTTGCAAACATAGCAAAAACCATATTTACAAGTTAAATATTTGCTTATACAGATCTCATGCTTCTCTGGATGTCTTTTCTCATTTACGAGATTTTTTTGCTATTTTGGGTTTTCGTTGTTTTAATTACTTCTTTTTCATTATTCATTAGAACTATCATAACATCTTTATCCGTATATATTATTCAATAGATCCACATCTCGAAAGCTTCCATTCTATAAAAATATATCGAGAATACGTAGCGTCTGACCGTTCGCATTCACATCCCAAAAGTTGATTTCATGACTGCTGAACATCTTTTTCATGATTTCATTTCAACACACGGGTGCCTTTTTTAATCTCCACTTTTGTTTGTCGCTGTTTCACTTTAAATTGCCGAAATAAACCGCCGCTGTGACGCAAGCGTCAACCGCATTTTTGAGGTTTCCGGAGAATGCGGTGTGCGTTCAGACCATCGTAGTCTGCGGTAGTGTTTGTTTAACGTTGCATAAGTGCAACACAGTTCTGCACTCGCATTCTGCAAAGTACCCCTGCGTGAGCGCGGAGCGGGTCGGGCATGAGTGGGTTCGAGGAACTTTTCAAATTGCGCATACAACCAGACCAACGTCCAACGTTTTCTTGTGGCTGGTCTGTGAGACCGACAACACCAACTTCTCAGAGCTGGATGCGACTAGCTAACTCCTGAAGTTTACAACAATTACTAACCTACGACCCGACGGTTGATTGTACTATAAAGAAAAGCACCGTAATTACACTAGGCATTACACTTTTGGTACCAGCGGTTTTTTAATTGATTCTAGGTAATTTTTGGGTTGCAAAATTCAAAATAGCCATCAGATTTGGTCTACAAGATCTAATTTTTGAGATTAGCTATAATATATTTGAATACTTTGAGTATGTTAAAAATTTTCAAGAACATATCGCTGGATTTCATCCCCAGGAGAACGCCATTAATCAAGATTATATAGATGTTTCATAAGGATGAAGCTATTTTTTATATGTTAAAATAGGTATGAAAGTTTTTTGAGTGTTTATAGGGCTTACGAGCTATCACGACTGACCTAAGTGATCATTTTACACAATGTAACGTTCACCAGTTCCACCCATGATAGACTACGATATCTATCAAATTTTTGGAAATTGTATACAGGGTGTAACAGAGCTAGTCCATAACACTTTACAGGTGGATTCCTTCCTTGATTATGTGTGAGTCGAAAACCATGACTTAATATTTAATATCAATAGTTAAAGTTTGCCTTTTTTAAAAATATTTCTGACTTATTTTTAACAAAACGTTGAAGTATCGTTACAGTAACTAATATCGATTACGAAAAATTCATTCGTTTCAATAAAACTTAATTAAAATAATAAAAACCATGAAAAAAATTACAATTGGAATGTTTTCCAATTGGAATTGGAAGTTTTTTATCATTTTATTTGATTTGTATGAAAAAGAATGAATTATTCATATAGGATATAAGTTACTGTGATGATAGTCCAACGTTTTGCAAAAAATAAGTCAGAAATATTGAAGAAAAAATGCAAATTTTGATGTCGCATATCTCCCTAACTATTCATAGTTGCTTAAACATTTTCGACTCATAATCAAGGCAGGAATCCATCTGCAAAGTATTGTGGACCATCTGTTACACCTTGTATATCGTCGCTGTATATATGTATATGATAAATCTTATGTGCCGCCTAGTACACTCTGAGATGAACGAATCAATTTGTCAATTTTTCATATAAATAGTGGAGATATACTAAAAAAAACATTGTCGTTAATCTGGAACGTCTGCCTCGTAATTATTTTATTCGTTTATCTCAGAATGTACTAAAACGTCACATAGGATTAATTATATATACAGCGACGATATGTCAATCTTGCCCAGTAGGCACCAAATATCAATTTTGGCCTCTATAGACAACATTATTTTATCAGAAATATAATCAATAGGCCTGCATCTCAAAAACTAGATTTGATACGAAAAAATCCAGACATTTTTGCAATCAGCTCAAAAATATGACTTTTTCGGCAACAAAAAAATAGTTCATTATTGCCTGGTGTTATCGAAGCACGCTTCGGTTAGCGTACCCTCTTGAATATGATTACTTATAGAGATACAAATCAGACATGTATAAAGAAAGCGTTTAAATGCATGCGGGAGTGCGTTTTCCGTATTGGAAATCAGTTAAAGACGGTTCGCACCGTTCATCAGACGACAATCATTCGGTTAATACACAAACCGCGTAACACCTCGGAGTAGGGTTGCCAACTTTTATTAAAAAAAAACTAACCCATATACTCCCTTTCTTTGTAAAATATAACAACAATTAAAGACGAATTAAAACATATAACATAACACTAAACTTACAGTAATTTTATATATTTCTAAAATGTTAGATGTTTTGAGCATTGATAAGACACTTCATGCTTTGAATATTAAATTCTAAAAACATTTGTCAGTCAATTTAGATTTTCTAAATTCCTAGTGAAGTACCTATTATGTATACCGACGGAGTAATTCAAATTTAGAAAATATTCCGCGACGTTATCGGGCCGCCGTTGCTAGTAATCAAACTCTTGTAATGACTCCAATTTGAAAAAACTATTAAAAATTTGAAAATACAAAATTATACTATAATTATTATTATTTT
The DNA here is from genome assembly GCA_016648135.1 of Agrypnia vestita. Taxonomy (NCBI): domain Eukaryota; kingdom Metazoa; phylum Arthropoda; class Insecta; order Trichoptera; family Phryganeidae; genus Agrypnia; species Agrypnia vestita. The sequence goes on along the minus strand of JADDOH010008922.1, from coordinate 148,883 downwards.
TAACAAAAATTTGATAGATCTTCTTGATCATCGCCAGGAGTCTGCTTGCAAAGTTTCAGCTCGATTGGATCACGGGAAAAGGGTCAAAAATCGATCCAAAGTTTTTTCGACGGCAAGCCGGCAAGCAAGCAAGCAGACGCCACGAGTTAATATAAAGGGAGTAAAAATAGAGTATATCTGATTTCAAAGGAGGTAAATAAAGAGTACGGACTTATAAAAAAGAGTATCATTTATTTCAAATTTTTGAAAAGGTATTTTTTACTACTTTTTGCAGCACATAACAATTTTTCATTGTTTTTAAAAGAATTGTACGACTCCAAACATTCCAACTCTAAGTTTGCATAGATCAGGAGCTCATTTTTAATCAATTTCGATAAAGCCCTGTTTCTCTCTTCCCGCCACTTCACATTCATGACCGAAAATACTCTCTCAGTAAATTCTGAAGTGGCTGGAACAGAGAGTATATAGCTAACAGTTTTTTTTTTAAATTAACAAATTCGTCAGGACACTTTTTAAATATGAATTGCCATTTTTCTGCAGTGGATTTTTGCATAATGTCTGCGTTATTTAACATTTCGCCTTGGAGTTCTTTTAAAATTATAACTTGTATGCATCGTACATGCGTGACTGGCACTAGTATAGTAAACGTTGTGTAAAAAGAGTATTTTAGCGTCCTCTATTAGTGTTATAGATTATTCAGTACGTCTACATGATATAGAGTACAATCATCATCATCATCATTCTTGGCACTACAACCCTTGATGGGTCTTGGCCTCCTCAATAATTTTCGGTCATCTCGGTCTAGTGCCAGCTCTCTCCATTTCCGAAGCTCTAAGGCAGATGTCTTTGAGGACGTTGTCACTCCATCTTAATTATGGCCTTCCTAAGCTCCTTCGCCATATTGACCTTGAGTTCAGCAGGGACTTTAGTGCTTGAAGTCTTCCCAGTTTTATAAATGTTATGACGTTTGGCTCCTTAAATAGAGTATAGAGCTCATTGTTGTAACGTCTGTGCCAAAGTCCATTTTCTAGAACCGGTCCGAAGATACGCCTCAAAATTTTCTTTTCAAAAACGTCCAGTGCTCGCTCATTCCTCTTAGTTACCTACCCACGTCTCATCTGCTTACGTGAGCACTGGCCTAATAAGCCTAATAATATACAATAGGTACCTATTTCAGAGTAAGGTTGGCAACCCTACCTCGGAGGCAGCTTTCCCTCGTTATTGCCTTCTCACTATTCAGGGGGCGCCGCGCCGCGATGTGTGCCGCCATTTGCCTTCATTTCTGTAATGACTCCGTAAACAATCAAATTGGTAAACCGGTTTTGCAATTACACTTCTTGGCATCACCGTTATATTAGGCTACGCCGGCACACACAAAAACGCGAGATTTTACAGTTTGCGCGATAAATATGACGTTAATGACAAGAAAAAACTTTGTTTTTACAAAGTTTTTTCATGTCAATACATTAAGGCCAATATTCCAAACATGGTGACGAAAATATTAGCTTTAATTTAATATTTGAACTCTTTGGATGAAGAAATTAGTAGGTATATATATGTAAAACAAACTGGTTTCTACCAACTTTTTAAATAATATTACTTCTTATTTTTTAGCTTCACTTCTTAATATTACTTCTTATTGTATTTTATAGCTTTGAGTAGTTGTTGGTGTAGAGGTCATGACGCTCGCCTAGTGATTTGGTGGTCGCTGGTTCGAGCCCCATTCAGGACACCAGAAAGTTAGTCCTATTTTCATAGAATAAGCGTTTAGCTTATTTTGAGAGTAGAAAGACTATTGATGCGATCTCTATTTTTTTAAATGTATATACAATATTCATCAACATCTTATTTTTTAGCCAAAACAAACAAAATTGGTTTGCGTGATGATATAAGTATCGCTTCGACATCAAATAAACAGGTATTTTTTATTAACACCCAGACATTGTGGAGGTTCGACATTACAATCCATATATGTGTAACAACATATAGATGCAGTTATTTTAATTTAAATTGGTTTTTACGCCATTACTGCACAACTGTTGGGTGTTGACATATGATGTTGCACAATCGTATGTGTAGACATCAAATAACACAGGATACAATTTCTACATCCTGTCTTAAGTTTTTAATGAAAATTGTTTATGAATCCTTTGCACTCCATATTCCTCTCAATCAATATTTCACACTTATTAGGTCATGTAAATTCACGACTTCTTTTCAGAGATCTCATCTAAAAACAATTTTGTTATTTTCAGAATACGACCAATAGTCGGTCTCGTGTTAGGAATTTAAAAAAATATTTTATTCAGCATTTCAACCTGACCTAACTTCCCTAGCATCGCACGGGACCTATTCATCTACATCTGTTCTCTGCAGCTTCCTCTTCCCTATATATTTATATCCCTATAGGATATCCGAGGCGGTAAAATGAAAATAAAGAATCGGTTAAGTTTTTTGACACTTTGACTTGTGATTTCGTAGAACAACTCAACACGTTTACTTTTCAAGATATGAGTATATTTCGGGGAGTATGAGAATTAGGCTAAATTTAATATTAACTTTAACCAGCTTTCTGGGTTTACTTTTCAAGATACGAGTATATTCCGGGGAGTATGAGAATTAGGCTAAATTTAATATTAATTAACCAGCTTTCGGGGAGTATATTATGAGAATTAGGCTAAATTTAATATTAACTTTAACCAGCTTTCTGGGTTTACTTTTCGAGATACGAGTATATTCCGGGGAGTATGAGAATTAGGCTAAATTTAATATTAACTTTAACCAGCTTTCTGGGTTTACTTTTCGAGATACGAGTATATTCCGGGGAGTATGAGAATTAGGCTAAATTTAATTTAAACTTTAACCAGCTTTCTGGGTTTACTTTTCGAGATACGAGTATATTCCGGGGAGTATGAGAATTAGGCTAAATTTAATTTAAACTTTAACCAGCTTTCTGGGTTTACTTTTCAAGATACGAGTATATTCCGGGGAGTATGAGAATTAGGCTTAATTTAATTTAAACTTTAACCAGCTTTCTGGGTTTACTTTTCGAGATACGAGTATATTCCGGGGAGTATGAGAATTAGGCTAAATTTAATTTAAACTTTAACCAGCTTTCTGGGTTTACTTTTCGAGATACGAGTATATTCCGGGGAGTATGAGAATTCGGCTAAATTTAAGTTTAAACTTTAACCAGCTTCTGGGTTTACTTTTGAGATACGAGTATATTCCGGGGAGTATGAGAATTAAATTTAATTTAACTTTAACCAGCTTTCTGGGTTTACTTTTCAAGATACGAGTATATTCCGGGGAGTATGAGAATTAGGCTAATTTAATTTAAACTTTAACCAGCTTTCTGGGTTTACTTTTCGAGATACGAGTATATTCCGGGGAGTATGAGAATTAGGCTAAATTTAATTTAAACTTTAACCAGCTTTCTGGGTTTACTTTTCGAGATACGAGTATATTCCGGGGAGTATGAGAATTAGGCTAAATTTAATTTAAACTTTAACCAGCTTTCTGGGTTTACTTTTCGAGATACGAGTATATTCCGGGGAGTATGAGAATTAGGCTAAATTTAATTTAAACTTTAACCAGCTTTCTGGGTTTACTTTTCAAGATACGAGTATATTCCGGGGAGTATGAGAATTAGGCTAAATTTAATTTTAACTTTGACCAGTTTTCTGGATGGGCACACCTCCAGATCTTGAAATTATCAAGGGGACTTTGATTACCTCGGATCCATCTTTATTGACAATGGTAGCTGAGAGCCACGAGTCGGTAGATAGATATGGCGAAAAGTTGTATGTCCAGACGTGAAAAGATAATATGAAAGATTTCTAAAGATATCTAAAATAAACAAGTCAAGCTTGTAAGGCGTTTAATGCACTCATTATTTCTTTATGGTGTGGAATCGTAGATTACAAAAGCAAAAGAGAGACGGCGAATCGATGCTTTTGAAATGTGGTAGTACCTGTACTGTGGACAGCGAGACGCACGAATGCTTCCGTATAACAGGACTCAAAATCAATTCTCCAATTTGTTTAACATCTAGCCAGAAGACGGGATATCCTGGAGAAGCTTGCTGTAGCAGGCCACGTCGAGGGTCGAAGACGAAGAGGACTTCTCTGGTGAAAGCGCTAAGGTCTGCAGGATGCCGGGAAAGGTGGAGGAGAACAGTCAAGAGGTCTCATGAAGATTACAATCCTCAGTGATGACAGAGCGACTTGAATGATGACTTTATGCCATTATCCAGATATCACTCAAAATAAATGAACATGCATCAGATAAATTCATACCACACTATAATAATATTTCTAAATTTTCGTGATTAACTCTGTGGAAGTTCATTGTAATTAGCTATGAATAAAACACAATGTTGTTTACTTCACACAATGACACTTTAATTAAAAAATTAAAACGTTTTCAGTGCTTACTGCGTCATCTTCAGTAATATACTAAATGTTAAGGACTAGAAGACATTTTATGGTCGGGATCGGGGGAGGGGGAGGGGTAGGCAAAAGTGAATGTGGTTGCTGGGTGGAGCAGGTGTGGATAGGCGGTGGGATGTTATAGGTTAATATTATCCCCCCTCCTATCCACACTAGCCCCACAGTTATCTTCCAAAATATGAAGCAGAAGAATAGCAGACCAGATTCCCCCGATTAAGGTCCATTTTAATTGAAATGGCAGTTATGCCAGTCGAATAACGAATTTGTGTTATGTTGAATTATAATTTACGATGTTTGTAGTAAAAACTTGAGTTAAGTGAAAATAATTTGGATCATTCTTCAGTGGTGGTGGTGCATTTGTTCATTGTCCCTCTCTCGGTCTCTTCTGTTCCGGTGGAATCCATTGTATCCGCATCTACATATACACTTTTCATCATCTTAATCACATGTTATGCCTTTTGTTATTTCGCCTCTTTTGTTTGAATACTGTCTTTCGTAATCCATTTGGCATTGTTGCCAGTTGCATAAGTCCCATTACACGTAACACACTTATCTATACACGATACTGTATGTTCATTTAGTTGATATTTAGAGACCTTTTTAGCTTCCATAATACACCGATAGAATACGTAATATAATATGTACATCAGTACAATACTTTACACTCCTCTAAGAAGTAAGCTTAGTAAAACTAAAATAAGCAGGGTGGACAAAGTTATCAAGAAGATGTAATGGTTCAGATGAATAAAGAAAAGAAGTAATTAAAACAATAAAAATCCGACAACTTCGATGTCTCGTGATGAAGAAACTTCAATAATGTGTGTGTGATGAGATATCCAGAGAAGTATGAGATCTTGGACCTCATAATGCAGGGAAAGATTGCCGGAAGTCGGGACCAACATCGTGGAAAAAAAATTGCCACTTTACTGTAGAGTTATTATGGGCCGCAGATAGACACAATAGCCAACGTCCGTTGAACGCCGGATAAAGCACAAGAAGAAGAAAAAGGAGTAAGAAGAGAAACTTCGAGGTGACCCGATCATCATGAACAAGAAAGATGTCCATCACTGTCGAATCAGCCGAGACGTAAGGGGGTTTTTAGAACCACTCTCGGATGTTTCGAAGCCAGGAATTCTGCCTCCTTCCGACCCTTCTGCGACCCTCGATCTTCCCCTTCATGACGAGCTAAAGAATGAAGGACTTTTCGCCTATCGTTTAATGACTAAAGTATGATCTTTTACGGAGCTCTACTGTGTTGAGTAACTTTCTGTGTTTGCTCTACGTAAAACTTAATTATTACTTGTCATCTTAGTCCAGGATATCTTTAACATTTTACGATGCATCCACATTTCGAACGCCTCTAGGCGATTAAGATTATTCACCTTCAGCGTCCATGCTCCAATACCGTAAAGTAGAACTGACCATATATAGCATTTGATCAACCTCTTTCTGAGCTTCAAGTTTAAGTCAGTAGTCAGAGTAGACTTTTCATCTTATTAAAAGATGCACGGGCTGTCTCTATCAGGGTCCAGATTGTCTGTAATAATAAGTTTCTAGAATAACAGTATAAAATGATTACTCATCTGAACATTGAGTACCTATTAATGAAACGGTCCAGCACGCTCAACTAAGCCTCCCATACCAGTCTCGTACATTGCACTCAGATAACCTGACCACATGTCGTGGTTTTACCGAATCAATTTCCTCGTTTCGCGGTCCACTTTACTGTACACAAAAACTTACTTTAACATTCGCTTAATCATACTCGTTAAAATAATGATATTCGGGTCTCAACCGGAAAAATTTGGCACCATTGCCAACTAATTTCATTTAGTGAATAATGTTCTTCGAGATGAAATGTCTCACAAAGAATCTAAAAAGATTAATTGATGGATATAAAAGAAAAGGCAGCAGTACCCAAAAAATAAAAATAAATGTTTTGAGCGCAGTCACGGAGGATTGCTAATTTAGAATGTACTGAATTTGAGTACTGAAATATAGCTTTATTCTTTCCAAAATCGTGTATCTAAATCACTATTGAAAGCAATGCAATATTTTCGTTGTGCAAAAAGCAAAGGCAGCAGTAGTCATCCAGTACAACATTGGTTACAACAATGTTGTACTGGATGACAATGTTGCAACATTGGCTGGTTGGGGTTGATTGCAACCCCTAAGCATTTGTCACGTGACAAAATGGCCGCTTCATACTACTTCATAAGTGAGAGTTGATGTCGAATTTAGACTGAAACATCACACCAAAGAGAGCAATATCCAATTATGTAAATAGTAACAACAGTAATGTCCAGTATTTGATAGTAAAAACAGCGATATACATATTTAAAAGTTAAATATTTATTTATTAACGTAGATAAAAAGAAAACTGAGGAGGCAATAGTTTTTAAAAACTTATTTTCGATAAGGTGTAGGTTTCATAGATTGCAGAAGATTTTCCTTGAATAGTGACAGATTTTGTATGTATCTCAGAACCACCTTAGTGAGAGGTTGCTGCCTTTGCTGTTATAACCCTTTAATTAATAGTATTAGCGAAAATTTAGCACAACTGCAATCTTTTCTTGATCGTGGAACAGTTTGAACTAAATGATCAATGAACTGATGGTTTTCATTGAAAAGAAACGACTTGAATTCTAAGATGACGGGATATAGATTCAATAGGACGGTAAAGCAAGCCTGAAGAATTGGCCACCAATGCGCTGGTATTATACGTGGTCAGAATGGCGCATCCCTATTTATACCCATTCACTCTCTCATATTGTTTGTCTCTTTCATTCATTCCGACAGACCTTCATTTAGAAACATTACAAATACGATACGAGAAAACACGATACAAGCAAAAAGTAAAAAACATGCACATCGAAAATTCATACAAGCAAAAAATTCATAATATCGAAGGAAGATTACGAAATTTTTTAAAAATTTCCGTTTTCTGCTCCGCAAACATTCGCGTACCTATTTTTCAGTGTTTCGACAAATCGTGCGCGGGTTAATTAGGACAATCACTCCGGCACACAGTGGGCTGAAAATAGAGCTCCATAGACAAATTAATTTTTGGAATTTTTTTTTTTCCTTGCTAGATATTTTCACTAGGGACTTAAACTTAAACGTACATAATGTCAAGTAGGGATATAATTTTAAGCCTTACATACAGTGATTGATCGTAGCTCGAAAGTTACAATGGAGAAAAATGAATAATGATTTGTGTCTGGACTATTGCGTAAGTGCGCAGTATTGTCTTTAATCCTCCTTTTTTGTTTAATTCCCAGCTTGGTAACAAATCATTATTAAAAAAATTCTTGCGTGTACTTCATGTACGCGCGGTAGATGTACTTAAAAACTAAAAAAAGTAACCCATAAAAACCAAGTTTTTATTATACTCCCTTTCTTTGTAAAATATAACAACAATTAAACAATTAGACGAATTAAAACATATAACATAACACTAAATTTACAGTACTTTAATATATTTCTAAAATGTTTTGAGCTTTGATAAGACACTTCATGCTTTGAAGATTAAATTCTAAAAGCATTTGTCAGTCAATTTAGATTTTCGACATTCGTACCTATTATGAATACCGACGGAGTAATTCAAATTTAGAAAATATTCCGCTACGTTATCGGGACGCTATGCTAGTAATCAAACTTTTCTAACGATTTAATTTAAAAAAACCAATAAAATTTCTAAAAATCCGAAATTATACTATAATTATTAACTTTTTTTAACAAAAATTTGATAGATCTTCTTGATCGTCGCCACAAGTCTACTTGCCAAGTTTCAACTCGATTGGATCACGGGAAAAGGGTTAAAAATTGATCCAAAGTTTTTTCACCCGGCAAGCAAGCAGATGCCACGAGTTAAAAGAACGGAAGTAAATATAGAATTAATGACGCGAAATTTTCGAATATTTTATTGAGTTTTATGAAAAGAATTTTAATTAACAAGTAACCTCGAGAATTTATAATAATTGGGGTAAACAAAAACTTTATTAAAAACGATCAAAAATTCCTGGAGATTCGCATGCAAATAGAATACAACAGCTGACAGGAATTCAATAAGGCTTCTTTATAGAGATGTTGTTCCTTTTCATAAAACGTGCGCATTTTCAAGTCCATGTATCTACTCACTTTCGTGTTTTATCGTTTTTCGGCCTAAAACGGTTCCGCATTCAAGAGTTTCGATACTTTGCAACTTTGACAGCCGCATTGAATGTCGATGAATGAATGTGTTTTTTTTTTAAAAACGAATATCTGACAATTATGTCGTTTTTGCAATAAATAATTTCAACCCGCGTCTAAGTAGAATCTGACAGCTGACGATAATTCAATATGGCGTCGATAGTTTTGGTTTTGCATTCCCGCTGCATGCTGCGGGAGCATCTTGCGTTACAATAAAATTTTTACTCTGAAATAAATCCATGGAGCTACATTTTCATCCCACTGTGCGGCGCGAACGCGGGCCGACAGGTAGTCGTCTTTACAGCTACAGCAGAGAGGGAAAGGAATTCGTGTCATTTCTGCGCAAGCGCATTTTTAAACACGACTGCTAATGAGAAGCGTCTGAGTGAATCTCGAGTCTGTCAGCTGGTTAGGTTAGGTTAGGTTAGAACCACGCCTCGGTGGAAAGTTGTTGGGTTATTAGACATGACAAACGTGTACGGTGAAAGGATGGGAGAATGGGCTGTGCCACGAATATTTAATAAACTAAATGTTGTAGTTACTGCCACACAAAGTGAAGAGCTGTTAAAAACAATAATAATAAAGTAAAACATGACATTATAGGCTTTGTACGAATATATGTGTAAATGCGCTGGTTTATTTTGAACGCAGAATAAAATAATAATAATAATTTCGAATTTCCATCCGTAACTTCCTAATATAACAATAGCTGATCTTATACCGCTTTCAAAACAAGTATGATTTCCAAATTGTTAAGTATTAAAAATAAAATAACCCATAAAAATCAAGTTTTATTATACTCCCTTTCTCATTGAAATAGGTTTCGCGCCTACTCCATGCGTCGGGCTCGAAAATTAAACAATATATTTATCGTTAAAATTTCGAAAAATCCAAAATTATATTATAATTATTAAATTTTTTAAACGAAAATTTGTTAGATCATTTTTATCGGCAGACAAGCAGACGCTACGAGTTAAAAGAAAAGGAGTAATAAAATGAAAACATTGACTGTTTTTTAATAAAACATAGCACACAAATAAAACAATCTGAATTAGACGTTTTTAATAATTCATTTTAAAGAAAATTAAAACTAGGAAGTGCATTCATTACTATATCGCATATGGCATTGGTATTTATCATTAATCAAAATATATAATTCTCCACGTAACAACGTCCGACACTAACGCTACCAGATGGTAAAAAAACATAATTCTCTATTTAGTGTCCATCACTAACGTTATCAAGACGCTTCACTATTCTAGTACGTCATTTTTGACGGGTTATAGATAGTTTTTAAGTATTTACTGTTCCGACGTACCGCTATGCTGAACAATATCACATCTGTTTCATATCTCTGAGAGGGTTTTCCGAAGCACGATTCTTCCACATCTTTGATATGAATTATTTTATATATATGCTAATCAAAATTTTATAAAATTTACCAATTAAATGTTTGTAATGTGATTGTTGCATACCAAATAAATTCAATTGAACGCTGTGGGTCGCTTGACTCGTGCACATCGCGTATTAATTATAAGTTATCCTATTATAATAAGGTTATAGTCCTAGTTTGTAGGCAGCCAAGGCATGGCTGTAGGTGGGACCATCTTCCGCTTCGTTTCCATATTCAAAGAGTCATCATCAAAAATATGAATGACGTTTGTCGTCATCATCAAGAATCATCATTAATTCTTCTTTCATAAGAAAGAATCGAGTCCTTGTTGGCGAGTTGCTCACGCGCGCCTGTCCAAAAACTCCATCTATTTTGGTTCAAGCCTTCATCTATGTCTTCTTGTAATTCAATTCAATTCAATTTATTTAATAATACGTACATTAAAAACTAAGTGTTCAAGGCATACATATTATAGAAGTATATATATCAAAATAACAATATTTAATAAATTAAAAATAACATAAAATCTGGTCAAAAGTGTAGGAGAATCCCGCTTCGGAAAACCCCCTCAGACACATGGAATATATCAATACCCAAAGCGATTTTGTTCAGCATAGCTGTGGCTCTTCCAACAGGCATAACCATCGGCAGGTTGGTCTTGTATATTGGAATATGAAACAATCTATGCTGACGATGTCTAATGTAATTATTAGGAACATACAAACCAATGCTCTGCCCAATTTCAAGATTATCGATCACACCGCACAAAAATCGATAAAAATGTGTAATCAAATACACATTCCTTCTAGTCTCTGGACTATTGTAGCCAAGCATACTGAGATACGCATTATATGTCAATCTCTCTTTCTTGCGTTCTCTTTAGGACCGCTTCATTTGTATTTCTCTCGGACTCGCTTACACTCTCCATCCTATTGAAGAAAGAATAAAAGCAAAAGATAGGTAAATGATTCACGCTGACCCGACGATTTCGTGGTCGTGCATACTTGACCCAACGCCACGTTGCGATAGCGTCTTGTCAACAAAATAATTCAGATAGGCGAGTCAAGCAGTGTTGTGCTTTTATGGTAATTGCTGGGAGGGGCTGATATATTAGGTCCTTACATATAAAATTGGCGTTTTGCCGTACTGGCAAATTTGATCTCAAATATCTTCTCTTTGGTTAGGAATTCCAAATCCAAATTTATACAGCTATTTACTCATGTATTTGTGTTTTGAAAATTATAATTCATTTGTTTTTTCCTCAATTGTTTTTTTCTTTGCGTCACTCAGTTTACAAAGTGAAAAACTTGAAATATCGCGTTATTTACGAGTACGAGTTCCACCGTGGCACCAGTGCTGCAGAAACGGCTCGAAGGATTAATGATGTGTATGGCGACGGTGCCGCAAAAGAAAACACAGTGCGTTTTTGGTTCCAACGTTTTCGTTCTGGAAATTTCGACCTGCAGAACAAGCCCCGTGGACGGCCGGAGACCAAAGTTGATAATGGAGAATTGAAGGCTATTGTGGAAGCGGATCCATCGCAAACCACATCCGAGTTAGCTGCAGGCTGCGGTGTTAGTGATAAACTGTTTTAATCCACTTGAAGCAAATTGGTAAGGTGAAAAAGCTTGAAAGGTGGGTACCTCACGAATTAAGTGAAACAAATCAACAAACGCGCGTTGACTGCTGCGTTGCATTACTCAACCGGCACAATAATGAAGGGATTTTAAATCGAATCATTACCTGTGATGAAAAGTGGATCCTGTACGATAATCGGAAGCGCTCATCGCAATAGCTGAACCCTGCCGAACCAGCCAAACCATGCCCCAAGCGAAAATTGACTCCAAAAAAGTTACTTGTGAGCGTTTGGTGGACTAGTGCTGGTGTCGTTCACTACAGCTTTCTTAAATCTGGCCAGACGATTACGGCAGATGTCTATTGTCAGCAACTGCAAACCATGATGGAAAAGCTAGCTGCTAAACAACTGAGGCTGGTTAATCGCTCTAGGCCACTGCTGCTTCGTGATAACGCTAGACCACACGCTGCACAACAGACGGCTATCAAATTAGAGGAGCTTCAATTGGAATGTCTAAGACATCCACCGTACTCTCTGGACCTTGCCCCAACAGATTACCATTTTTTTCGAATTCGGATAACTTCTTGCAAAGGAAAAAATTCAACTCCGATGGGGCAGTCCAAACCGCCTTCAAAGATTTTATTGATTCCCGTCCGAATGGTTTTTTTTAGTAAAGCGATCGATGAACTACCTATGAGATGGCAAAAGTGCATAGATAGCAATGGTACATACTTTGATTAAATAAATATATTATAATTTTAAAAAATCGGTTTTATGTTCCTCCCATACTAAACGCCAATTTCATATGTAAGGACCTAATATTAGGGACTCAATACTGCATTGATCAACAATCATATAAATGCTTCGCATTCTGCCTGAATTATTTTCTCTACAATACAGTTTCGCAATACGGAATTGGGTCGAGTATGCACGGCCACGAAATTGTTCGGTCAGCGTGAATCATTTCCCTTCAAATGTTTTGTAAATAGTAAATGAGTATTGTCAATCTCAAAATCCACGAACTGCAGCACAGATATCGCATTAAAATTAACAAAATACTAACAATATTAAAGTTGCACCAATTTTGTTAACTTTTTAGCGTAATAAAGGGTCCTGATAACATAAATGATGTAAAATTTGGTCGCAAGCAAGTTTAAAAGCAGTTAATTTAAGTTTAAAAATGATATATCTTTGACACCCTTACAAATTATATGTTTTTGCTGTTTTATTCATAAAAAATGAGTGTCCTGATTCCAAAAATGTCATAAAATAACCCGACGTGCTATCTAACGAGTAATTCCAATTTAAAAATCGCAATTATTTTCTTATTATTTTTGACAAATCAGCCTTTCCCTTTGAACTTTTACACGTATCTATGGATAAGTATTTGAATCATTGAATAATTGTCTATAGTTCGCGTATCGTATAGATAAAATGGCTGATCTGTCAAACTTACTAAGGAAATCATTACGATTTTTAAATTGGAATAACTGCTTTTAAACTTGCTTGCGATAAATTTTTACAATATTTATGTAATCAGGACCCTAGGGTAAAAAAAATTACAAAATTGGTGCAACTTTAACATTGGTAACTTATTCCGTTATATCTTTGTTTTACGGAAATCGCTTCCGTCGAAGTTGTCACAGAATTTAAAGATTAATCTGTATACATCCCTGATATAATCTATATGGGTGTGTAGTTTGATATTTAGTGCAAAAAATGAACCCATGAAGACTAAGTTTTCATTATAAATCCGTTATGTGCGAGGTCTCCGTTTCAGCTTGTTTACAATTTGATTACGCTGGACAAACTCGAAACATGAAACTCGTCAAGATTTCCATGCCACACCGACACTTTGTTATATCAATGTCCTTTTAGGTTTAACTGGTAGATAATATGTAGTAGATATCCATTCTGAAGTCACACTTTTATAATTATGTCACATTTTTTAATTCCCAACAAACAAAATCATTTTATAGAATAGTCAGATTTTGTTGTTGTAGCAATTTTAAATAAAGAGGTAAATTCTGAAGCGTCCATGATTTAAATAATTTTGAAATATTACCGGAATGTAGGTATTTGCGCGATTTGCATTTTTGTGTGTGTGTGTGTGTGAGTATGTGTGACCCCAAATGCGTGTAAGAATGCATTGTCATCGACATCAAGTCGATGTGCAAAATTTCAGCTAGTTTGGAAGACGGGAAGTTTGATAATTTTAACATCCAAGATTTTTCTACAAAATATTAAGACCGATGGTGAACTTAATAATAAAGGATTTAAAAATGTAAGGTCGCAGGTTTTCGATACTTACGGCCCAATACCTAATCGGAGGAAGTGAAAAAGCTTGAATCTCTGAAGATTCCTAAGAATGGAATGTCACTCCAGATATCTTGAAGAAGGGAAGGTAATAAGGTGACGCCTAGCGAGAGGGTATAAGACTCCTGACACGCATAAAGCCCTCATGAGCCAATAGGGTTTAGGGGGTAATTGGGTTAAGACGGTAGAAAAATTTCCGAGAAGAAGAAGAAGACTTGTATTTTAAATTATCTGTACTTTTCTCTAATACGTCAGCGCTAGGTCAGCTGACTAGGTGATTAGGTTAGGTCAGTGGGGTGTATTCGGGCCGACCACCTTATCGAGAGTACAAAGAGGCGCGGCTATAAAAGAAGAGAGCAGTAGCTCTAGCTCTGTCTCTTCCATTGCCTAGCGGGCAGTTAGCACTAGGACTAGTTTAAGGTCGGTCGACACAACGAATCGAATATACTGAAGATAATCGCAACCACCTGGTCATTTATATCCCGGGATCGGGGATACATTACAGTTCAAATTCCCTGCCAATTAGTCTCCCGATGCTCTGATTGGCGCTCGCTCGGTTTGCCCCGAGAAGGAAAAACAAAGGACAAACAAAAAGCCTCCCGACCCCGCCCCCGCCTTTTGTCGTCGCGCGATATTTTGCTCATCTGTCTGATGAACCTGTTCATGGCCGACCGCCTCTTATTACCGCGGTAGACATCTACTGAGCAGATGGCAAAAAAACTCGAACAAGTTTTTAGGAGTCCATCGACGAATTTAAAAAAAAAAACTGTGGGCGAAGTCACCGCGTGCAGCGCCGATGTTTTGACAAGTATTGCTTTTCAAATAAAAGAGTAGGAGCGAGACTTACGTCGTAATATCAAACCTGAAATATTTTCTCTAGATATACACTGCAGTAGAGGTTTATTTTTATTTATTAGAGACACTAACAGGATAGTAGGTACATGATACTCTGATAATAAACATTTTAGTGAAGACTATGCCCATTATCCCAATTATAAGTGTCTTCGGCACGCTCTAGTAACATGTTTATTTGCATTTAAGTATATTTTACATGTACATTTATGTGTATTGTATATTTAATGTTTGAATGTAGTGCGATTTGTATTTAATGAATAATTGATTTAATGGATCTATAGGTTCAGGTCGTCGTTTAGAAAATGGATGTTGTGTATGAGTGAGTTATTGAACGAAGATAACGTATCTTCATTCAAAAAGTAGGATTTATATTATGGCTCCAATTCAACAAACTTAAATTAAATGTTTAAAAATATATATATATGATAATTGGAAGCAAAAAAAGAATAACCAAATATAATGTGAAACTAAAAAATGAGATATTAGAAAACGTAGACAGCATAAAATACCTAGATATAATTATAGATTCAAAACTAACATTTACAAAAAATATTGAATATGTTGTCATGAAAATCGCAAAAAAAGTGTCCTTACTTGGAAGAATAAGAAGATGTATAACTAAAAATTCAAGTTTATTAATATAAAATTCTGTGATTCTCCCGCACATAGATTATTGTTTCAGTATATTATTTATAAGTAACGAAGGAATGCTAAAAAAACTTCAAATAGTACAAAACAGAGCGATGCGCATAATATTGAAGCGTAATAGGAGAACCAAAATAACAAAAATGTTGAATACCCTAGGACTAGAAACAGTAAATCGAAGAATAAAGTATAATCTATGTAAGTGATTAGTACCCAAATACTTTGATGACAAGATGAAGCTGAATATGGATTTTCATTCTTACAGTACAAGAGGAAGCGACAACATAAGACTACCAAAGAAAAAGAAAAACACCTCACAAAATTGTATGATGTACAAAGGTCTACAAATCTTCGATAGCCTATCAAAGGAAATTCAAAACAGGGTCAATATAAGGAAGTTTAAATAGGAATGCAAAAAAATTATTGTATAATCTTGACTAAATGGAATGCAATATGTTTAAGTGAAATCATGTATTAGCCAGTACAACTTTATGTGTGGAACTAAATAATTAAGATAAATAAATATTAAAACATTTGAATTCAGGGGATATTGGCAGATAGCAGGTATAATACAAATACTAATTTCCCGAAAAATTGCCATAGATTTGTGACGAGATCTAGGATCTGGTTGTTTTCTGGTATGTCACTTGATGCACGCAAAATATTGCAATTTCTTTGCTTAATACGGGACTCATCTCCTCTAGTTGCACATCCATCTACCGCAGTCTCTTTCCCTTCACTTCCTCTGGGTATCTTTGGTGGTTCTTTTTTTTTCGGTTAACTTCTCCGGTATCTCATAAATCTTGCGCAAGACTGCTGGGCGGTGCCCTATCTCTTGTGGGTACGTCTTGCCATTATTATAATTGGTCTCTATTCACTAGAACATTCCATCCAATTTCCTCACGTATTATTCGCTCCGGTTTATTTCGCTACGTAAGAACTTTCCAGATTATTCGCTATCGAATTATCGCTTGGCTGGCCACAACAGCGTTACTCTCGCACGCGGCTCTATTTATATCTGGCTAATGCTGATATCGAACCCTCTAGGCGTTCCTAGCGTTTAGGAGAACTTTTTCGTGGCTTCCAGGCTTCTATAGATGCTTCTCGATGCTTCCCGAAAGCCGTAGATTACGCTAGGCCGTTCTGGAATCTTCAATAGTGTGGGTGGCGTGACAGGAGCACGCAATTCTTTTTAATTTCGTTACAGCATCTTACAGTCCTCGGTAGCTCAGAGAAGCTCTTCGCATCCAGGAAGCGGTCTCGGAGACGTGGGCGGAGTGGCATTAACCTAGTCTAACCTTCGTTTTTGGTTGCGCGCTTCCATACAGGTCCACATGACGCCCGCACACGACACTCCAAGCTCCGCGTGGTAGGCAGAAGCCTGCCTGGCGAAAACAAATTGTATTACAACAATATTAGTTTAGGAAGGCGTGGTGCGGTCGTAGAATGAAAGACATGTTTGTGTTTATTTCTCGCAAGTAAATTAACAGCGTTACATTGAGAACTGACATGAGACTGACTGTCAATTGATGCAGTATTGTGTGCCTAATCTGTTAACCAACTCGTTTGACCCGAGTCAGCAATATTATCATAACATCATATCATCGTATCAACAAATTGAAAATACTGATTTTCAGACGTATTCTAGTATAATATAATACATCAAACATAATTATTTCGCTGTCCGCCTGTCCGTAACTACCCTGTAACGTCCGTAATTTCGTTCATATTCATGGGTAAACAAATGTAATTACGCGGTTAGAAGCAGGCGCGTGCAGTGGGAACATTGAAGCATGACTTTTTTATAAACGTATATTTTGGGAAAAAAATTGAAATTAAATATTTATGATATATCAAAATACGAACACTATGATAATAATTGTGATAGAAATATTACAATTTAT
Source organism: Agrypnia vestita (assembly GCA_016648135.1). Lineage (NCBI taxonomy): Eukaryota > Metazoa > Arthropoda > Insecta > Trichoptera > Phryganeidae > Agrypnia > Agrypnia vestita. The sequence continues at coordinate 131,552 of JADDOH010008922.1, read as the reverse complement.
GTGTTGTGTTCCTATTTTTTCCAAATAATTGGTTACGTTAAGTCATGCTGCGATATTTCAACTGCACGCCCCTGATTGAAAGTAGGGCGCGAAGCTCGGACGTGAAAATGCCAAGGTGGCACCCTAGCGACATCGCTACCAGCGTCTCTCCGTAGACCGTCAAAATATACTATATATACTAGGGCTTAGCAAAGACGCAAACCATTTCATGTTCTGTGATTTCCACAAGTGTACGGCTAATTTGTTAAATAAATCGTACTTTACTAGCTAATCTATGTCTTCTTCTTCTTTTATTAGATCTTTGATCTATGTTGACAGGTCAGTCCTGGTCTTGTGACGAGGACGTCCAGCTCTATTTGCTGGCTAATCTATGTATACTATGTAATCTAGAAAATCGCTTTAATACAGTCGAATAAAATGATAAAAACCTTGAAAAAATTGGAAAAAGTTTATTTTTAAAAGGTTTTTATCATTTTATATAGGTTGTGTCGGAACAAATGCATTTTTCATAATCGATATAAGTTACCGTATTGATAGTTCAACTTTTTGCAAAAAATATATCACAAATTTGTAAAAAAAATGCAAACTTTGATATTGCATATCTCCATAACTATTGATATTAGGTCATGGTTGCTTGAACATTTTAGACTCGTAACATAGTCAGGAATCTACCGGCCAAGTTTCTGCTGCTAGCTCTAGTACACTCTGTATATTCAGTACCAAGTATTCCTTTAGTGTCTCATTAAATACATATATGACTTCTACGCATTAACCCCGCTATTAAATTTGTTATACTTTATGTTAAGTAATGTTTTATTTTTCTTTATATATCACTTTATTAATTGTTTTTGATAGAATTATACCTTATCTCCTTTTTTTATTATTACCTATCAATCTAAACATGTTTATATATATTGTTTCTTTAATGGTACGTTGTACCGTGTATTAAATAAAATAAATAAATAAATATTCATAAAAACCGAGACTTTAGGATTGGATTCCCTAGTTAAGAATCTCTCTGATCTAATTAATTTACGGCAATATTATTTTCTTGTGCGGTCTCGCCGCAATATCACTTGGAACACTTGTAATGAGCGCGCTGTTTGAAAAACCTCGTAGTCACGTGATCGAGGAAAAGAAAAGTGAATGCCGGAGCGCTCAGTGAGAGTTGGCGATGAACACAGTTTCGAGGTCTTTCTATTATTATTATTCTACTTTTCAAAAACCACAACAAGCAATCGGCCGTATTCTGAAATAAGCAATATTGCTATCCTGTATCTTGACGGTTATTATCAGCTACGAAGGCTGTGTATACTAACTTGTTAACCTTCGTAAGGTCCTCGGGTCAATTTTGACCCGTTTTGGGATGAATGAGCAATTTTCTCGAAAAATAACGGTTTTTAAATATTGATATTTTATGACTTTTATTTAATCGCTGTCTTAAGCTTATTTTCAAATTAATCTTTTTTTTAAACTTACGTTTTTTACTTTTTTAAGAAGTCGTTATCAATTATGTGCAAAAACTGACAATAAAACACTTATGATCTGTTTGATGTGTAAAAAAATTGTACGTAAACAACATTCTAATACAATGGTTTTATGCACATATAATAAGGGTTAATTTTTTTTCTAATTATTTTGTTTCTAATTGATTGCGTTTACATTTCGTTATCATTATAATGTAGTAAATACTTCAATTAGATATTATATTTTATATAACGATGGTTATAAATACATAAGATCGACGTAATTAAAAATAAAAAGGCATAAAATTATTTTATAAAAGTGGTTTTTCTTAGTTTTGATCCATTTTCCCCTATAATTATACTACTCGGTCAAATTTGACCCGAGGGACGGTACCGTTAGTACTTTTGAAGCCCCTATGAAGGTAAATGATAAAAAATATCAACAGACGTGTCTAGCAGAGACCATATTAATATATGAAAGGTTCTTGATTCGAACACACATATATATATAGGACTTTCAAAATTGCAATGCCGGCAATTTTGACTTTTTAAGTTTGACAGGTTTGAAATGAATGAATTCAATCAATCAGAAAGCACTAAAACGTAATCAAACGTTAACCATGCTGATGTGGTATAAATGGTGGCCTACCTGCTCGGAATAGTATGTGATCTGGTTTCGAATTCCGGTAGCAGCCAAAATATTTATTAATTAAGGATAAATTATAGAAGTCTCACAAAGACGAAGCTAATTTATGTATGAAAAAAGTAGATGGAAGTCTCTTATATTTTGAAAGTTCTATAGGTATATGTATAGGTTCGAATCAAGAACCTTTCATATATTACTGTGGTCTCTGCTAGAGACATCTGTCGATTTTTTCTCATTAACGAGATAGTATACACAGCTTTCGTAACTAATAATGATACCTCAATTGATTAATCATCCCTCTGGGGCCAAAATCCAGTAACTGTGTTCTTAGAACATACTTTCAAATAAAAATATTGTTTAAATTTTTTTTCGTTGATTTGATTTTTCTGCATGTCTTTCTAATTGATTAATAAATTTTTGTTTTATACTTTAAGTTATTCACAATTATGAATAATGAGCTTTCTAATTGATTGAATTCATTAATATCAAACTTGTTAAACTTTAAACTTCAAAATTGGTGGTATTACAATTCTATACAATAACTGTCAAGGTACAGAAATAGCAATAATTTCTTATTTCAGAATACGGCCAAATATATAGGAATATACAGGTGTGTCATAGCTAGTAGAAAAAAACTTTACAGGTTGATTCCTGCCTTGATATTGAGTCAAAAGTGTTCAAACGATCATGACTTAATATCAATAATTATGTAGGAGATATGCGATATCAAAGTTTTTTTTTTTCAATATTTCTGACTAATTTTTTTGTAAACAGTTAAACCATCATTACAGTATTTTATATCGATTGTGAAAAATTCATTCGCTTTAATACAAAGAAACGTTGCAAAAATTTAAAATAGGTAGATTTTTTTATAATTTTATTTGAGTATCGATGCGGTATCTTTAATAAAAAGAAAATAAATAAAACATAATGATTAAACACGAGTTTGTACACCGTGGACTCATAAATTTGACCTAAACTAGATAGTATAATGATCGTTACGTAATTAATTATAACAAAGGACATTCAAATTTTGCCTGTCACACAGATTTTGTCATGACAACATAACGCGCTGTAGTACCAGCGGATTATTTTCCTCTTCCTTTGTCTATGAAAAGGTATCGCTGGATTCGCCTCGACCTAATTTATCCGCAAACCCAACATATTCGTCAAATATTCAACGTTTCAAACGTGCCCATTTTCGTGTAGGTATTTACAGTTGATTGTAAACTAGCATTTCTCATTAATTTTGGGTCGATCGGCTTTACTATTCGTGAGCTGCGGTGTCCCGAAGTTGACGTAACGCGCCAATTCCTGCCCAATCTCATCTGTGTAAATCTGACACCTGTCCTCAATCCATTAACTTATACCCGAGTCGTGCACATTCTTAAATATAAACGTTCAAAGTCTGTGGCAACACGGGCAGCAGACTCAGCAGATCAGGTTCGGCTTATCTTCACAGGCAGACAAACACCGAAACATGACACCCAATTGTCTCCACGTGTTGTGAACGTCTTGGAATGATAAGTCTCATGGAATTTATTTATGGATTCATTTATGATGTTTGTGTTTAGCTTGTAGAACTTCATATTTATTTTTAATGAAATTTATCATTAAATGTTAATTCTGCACCAAGGTTCGCAAAAATCCGTTATTTACAATAAATATCTAAATATCCGATATTTTATGTACAACCGATGCACACACAACGATAAGAAAATGAAGCAATTTTCATTGTGTAAGTAGTTTAAACCGTGATGAAAATGAGCCTTACGATACCTTCCATATTGGTACAATTAATTTCAAATTTTCTTTCATCTTCATGAATATTACGTAAATTAGTAATTTGCCGACGTTTTTCAAGTATATCCATTGTTGTTCGAAATCGTCGTTTCTGATGAAACTTCATTTTGCAATTGCTGCACTGATCCATTGATGGGTGTTTGTGCATTTATCTGCAGCAAATTTTTTTGTTTTTGGAGTCTTCTAAAAGATCCTTCTTTGCGCTATTCAAATATTTTGAATTAAATAGGATCCTACAGCGTGGATCTACATAAAAACTAGCCAGAAAACGGGTGTTTTCAAACAATACTTTTTCACGTTTTCTCAGTGATAATAATCTTTCATGCGTGTTGCAGTGTCATGTTTAATATTTGTCAAGTAACATAATTAAAAAATATCATATGTAGAAAAAAATAATAAAAAAATTCGGAGCAGTACAAATTTTACTGGGTGTAAGGCTTGATTTTCAATAAAAGCTAGCCGTACACGATAAGATTGCCATTTCGGGAAAATAATCTCAATTGTATTTTTTCGCTAAGTGTTGCCAGTAAATATCGGTCTGTTAAATGTCTAATTCAGAAGACAGAAGACTAGTTTAGAATTGATGTACACCCGCATACATATCAACTGATATGTATGCGGGTGTCACGGGATCACGTGTCATGGCTGCAGGAAGAGTTAATGAAAACGCTGGGATTTAATACAGGATTTATTAATTACCGATTAATTGATTAATCAAACATACAAAGTCACTTAACACTATTTAATGTCTATTCTTTAATTTAAACTATTTCGTAATTTAAGACTCGTAAATAGACACTTTATAATCGCTTTTACACCTTATTCACTATTCACTAGAACATTCCATCTTATTTCGCCTCGGTTTATTTCGCTACGTAAGAACTCTCCAGAATATCGCTGTCGAATTACCGCTCGCTTAGCCGCCCTGGCAACTCGCGACTCGCGGCTACCTTCGCTTTGCTTCGCTTCCGTGCAGCTGTCAAGCGCGCCTCAAAAACAACTAGTGAGTCGTCATTACTCCCGTGTGCCGTATTTATATTCGCTAATACTGATATGGAGGTTTCCAGACGTTTTCAGTGTTTACGAGAACTTCCTCGTGGCTTCCAGACTTATGAAGATGTTTCCCGTAAGCCGTAGATTATGCTAGGCCGTTCTGGAATCTTCGTTAGTATTGTGATCATTTCAAACAACTGTCACTTAACATGAGTGCGTGATTCTTTTTAGCCTCGTTACAATATATTATCACGATATATATCCGCTGATAAATATGAGCGAACCCTGTTTTAGATTCAAATCAAGTTTCCTGAAACAATTAAAAAACATGTACCCACACACCCCCGTTGAAAATGCAGCAATATAATATTTGATAGGTTAGATTAGGTTAGGTTAGATTTTGCAAGAACCCTCCATAGGGGAGAAACGCCAGGTAAAAATAAGAATAAGAATACATTTTATAGCCGTTTTCTCGTCCAAATTTAAAATAAGTTTATCTTTGGAGAACCGATGTTGTACCCTTAAGGAGGCAACTAGTGATGGTATTTTAACCGGTGACACATTAACCGTTATTTGAGGTTTGTATCTGATTGCGTTGATGATTGGCAACTGATTTTTTGCTATTCGACGGCCAGCTACTGGTACTAGACAACGATTATATTATCAACGATTAGTTATTCAATTTCAATTTATTTATTTTTAATATAACATTTACATTACAAACATATGTTTAATTCGTAAATATTATTAACAAGTGAGAAAATATACAAACAACAGAATATCAAATGTATTTAAATTCATTCATATCAAAAGTGTAGGAGAATCCTGACAGAAAACATACAGAAAATACAGAAAATACAGAATACAGAAAACCCTCTCAGAGACATGGAACAGATCAATGTCCAGAGTGATATTAATCAGCATAGCAGCAGCTCTTCCAACAGGCATATCCATTGTCAGGTTGGTCCTGTATATTGGAGTGTGAAACAATCTACGCTGACACTGTCTAAGGTAATTATCAGAAACAAACAAACCAATGCTCCGCATAGTTTCAAGATCGATAAAAATGCGTAATCAGATACACATTCCTTCTAGTCTCTAAACTATTGTAGCCAAGGATAATGCCCGTACTCATGTAGAGATATCTTAGAAACTCTTTTTGTACTTTCACCACCATAAGAGGGTACTTGCTCTCATGTGGCCCCCAAATCATCGAGCCACTCTCGAGTCAGTACTTCGCATCAAGGAGTTGTAAAGAGTTCTCAGTACGCGGGTATTTTCGAAAACCCTGGCAGTACGCAGAACAAATCCTAACATTCTCAATGCATTACCACTGACCGCCTCTATGTGATCGTGAATCTATGTTATCAATCATCGAAACAAATCCCAAATAACCGTACCGAAAATAACTGGCTAAAATAACAGTTTAACCCGTCGCGTGAGGCGCGCCACATTTCTGGAAATGAAGTCACTTCCCACCAAATACCATATCTAGATTTTGGCCGGAACACATATCGACCGTTATCCACAGCGGCGAGCCTTCTAGGGCCAAGAATAGTGGGGAAATAACTGATAAGTGTAGGCATCGAATATTCCTGATTTCGAAACACGTCTTTTGCAGGACTTTAAAGTTTAAAACGGAAAATACATCTAAAATGGTTATTTTATTGAAAAACTACACATTTAAATTAATTTATGGCTTGAATATTATAAATACAGGGTGTCTCATAGCTAGTAGCTAAAACTTTACATTACTTTACTTTAATATCCTATATGAAATACTTTAATTTTTTGCAAAAAATAAGTAAGAAATATTGAAAACAAAATGCAAACTTTTATATCGCACATCTACATAACTATTGAATTATGTCATGTTTACTTGAACATTTTCTTCTCATTGTAATCCGGAAACCCAGGGGCTTTTTTAAGTACCTACCACCCATAAAGTTTTTTTTCTTAATATTGGAATATGGAATAACTAGCTGGGGTCTAACTTGCAAAACTAATATTAGAAAAATTCAAAATATTCAAAATTCGGCTATAAAATTAATAAATAAAGAAAGTGCTACTAAAGATATACAGGAACTCTTCAAGAAACAAGGCTCTATGCCAATTAATGCTATCTTGTGGTACAAACTAATTACACGATATCATGAAGATGGGACATATAAGCATAGATTGATTCATAAACATAGTACCAGATTTACGGTTAAAGAAGGACTAAGAATACCGAAGGTCATAAATAAATATGGACAAAGAACATTAAAATATGTCATACCAAAAATATTAAATAAAATCCCATGTCGTGTCAAAATGGATATTAATAAAAAAGGGCAAAATACAGAATTAATGAATATGTTATTAAATAAAAGAGACTTATTTTGATTTTGGTAATATTTGTATTTTTTCTTGTATTGTATTGTTGATTTGTATTTGAGTTTATAAGATCTATTGTAATTAATTAATATGAATGTATTTCTGGTAAATACAATTTATTTATATATATGTATTGATGCACCTACAGAAAAATATCAATGTGATGTTTTGTGGGTCTGAGATGTAAAAAAAAAAAAATATCTTTTATGTAATAAAAAAAAAATAATAAAATAAATAAAATAAAAAATTTAATAATGTAACTATTAAATCAACTAATTTAAATACTAAATGAACAGTTACAGAATATAAAATTTCGAACAAATAATTAAAAATATTTCGTACTATCTTAGATTATATTGTATAGCAGAAATATCCAAAAAAAAAAATAAAGCAGTCATCTAGGATTACTAATCAAGTATGTATAGAATTCGAGATTTTAAATATATATTTAAAATCTATAATTCAATACTTTTTAAATTAGTAATCCTTGGTGACCGCATTCAATTGGATATTGCTGCCTTTGCTTTTATACCCCACGTATTATTTACTCTCAATTATAAGAATGACACATCATTTAGCATAATCCACTTCTTTTTATTACCTCCTCAAAATTGGAAGTGAGTACTCTTTCGCATGGAACCGGGTAACTTATTTTTCTACTTGGAAATAACGTATTCTGATGTCTTATATGACAAACATACACACTGTATATGTGTTAGCAAGAAACGCTATTATTTCCTTATCTAAAATTTGTATGTTCGTTGGTTTAGTGTTCAGAAACACCGATGTTTTAGCGCTTATCAGAACGGTGCATACAGTCTGGGTAGATATGGGTACTGACGGTTGTACCAATTTGGTTTATAGTAAAGGTACTGATACACATGCTTATTAGTGGCACGTGAGCTTGCGCAGTATTGAGCTTCTTGAGTTATTGCTACTTATTAGCAAGTGTGTTTGTACATTGCTTACTGCTCATTATTGCTTGCCCAACGTAAATTGGCGTGCGGCGACTTTGGAACTAAAACCCGCCCCGCCCGCACCTGGCGGTAACCGCTCGCCCTGTCATTCAGTTCATTCTCGTATTTGAGCGCGAGCTGTAACATCTTGATTTCCAATATACACTGAATTATTATGTCCAAAACATCCAAAACAGTCCGGGATGGTGCAAGAACAATTGCCAATGAAGTATTAAGGTTTTGCGAAGCTGAAAAAGCAAATAATGGACCGACATTACCGTTTGACAGGTTGATAGATAGAGCGGCCGCCATTACTGGTCTGTTTCTTTAGTGTTGACCAAATTTCTATTAAAGGCTCCTACTCCGATTAGCGGACATTCTGTACATTATGTATTGTGTAATAAATTTACACCCTGGAAACTTCTGTTACGCGACAGGGACGCCCTCCCTTGCACGCCAATTTATACTGGTACGCCTATACTAGCACGCTCAAAAATCAACCGCCGGTTGATTTATGAGCCTGCTCATTTGATTTGCGGGTGGAAGAGGTGGAGATCACGACTGCAGAACGTCTTCTGCATGCGGATAATTGCTCAAAACAATGGAGATTATCTTTAAATTCTGCGACCACAACCTGTTTCCCGATTTTATCCCAAAATTTATTTCTTGCTTTCAAGATGCTTGATTAATCGTCTGTAAGCAAGCTGGAACACTGCGCTATATGTGGAATGCCACATTTATGAAAGTGCAAGGTATTTCAAAATGAACGCCTTGAAACCCCGGAAGCTTGCTAAAGTCGCGGTTTGCTCTGGTTTCTAAACTAGAATCGCCCGATAGTCTGACTGTGTTGCTATCAAACGTTCAACAAATGTGCCTTCATTGTACAAAGCAGCCAGCAAAAGCAATAGGAAAGTGGTCTTCAAACTAGTTTATGTAAACAATTATCACTAAAACAGTAGTTTTCCAGCGCAATGTTCTGGAACAACGAATAATGAAATGGTTAGTCAGATTATTGAATGAAGAGTTATATTACTAACAAAATGTTAGTTATGTCAGTATATAACCACATACTGAGATTTTTAGTCTGCCAGTTTTGAGACGTACCTGCCATTTCTTCAGGATAACCACAACATCATGCTACTTAATTCACACACTAGCACCTTCACATGCGTGTTGATCTGACCGAAGCCTAACATGTGCCTACCAAAAGAGATCGAGGATCTAAGACCACCCCATTTAGACCCCTCCTCTAATCTCCTCACCCTTCAGATTTATTTCTAAAAATAAGTATTTTGTTAAGGGGTTACACCTCGGATAACCAATTGGGAATAAGACTAATTTAAAACATACGTTTCTTTTCACAAAAATAAATCAAACATTTTATGATATCGTCATTGGCAATGTCGTCGTAAATAAACATTTTCATATTGCTTATAAAATGTTCAAAAATCTACATTTTACGAACTTTCTTTTATAAATTACCGTAAAATAATTCATGTAAACAGAAACAGGTTTAATTTGTACTGTTAATTGTAATTAATTAACTCGGTAATTCAAATAAAAATAATAAGAGAAAAGAGCAAATGTACTCAACAAAATATGTAGATAGTATTATGATTCGACAGTTTGAATTCACCTTTATAGCTTGAAGTTCTGAGAATATTTTGAGTCATCACTCATTACAAAAATCCCAAAATTGACAGAGTTATAGCAATTGGAAGCAGTATCGTGAAAGGTGAATTTTTAAACGAATTTCATTATTTATTTTGCTCTATTTCGCTCTAAACGCTATATTAAATATATTAAAAATATTAGTCCAATTTTGATCAAATTTTGCACACATCTTAGTAATAAAGTTATCTAGGATGAAGCGTATTTTTTTTAAATAAAATGAGCCGATGCTCATTGAAAATAAATTATTTTTAAACTGATCTAATTTACACATTTTTTGGTTGTTTTTTAGATATGTTACATAACAGACATAAGATCACGTACCAATATAATAATTAAATCTTTTATTTCACTCAAACCCTGGCGTCCTACTTTTGCAGGACAGGACATTTTGAAAATTTCAAATAAATTTGTAAATGAAAAATACTCGTATTAAGGCGATCGTCTAGCAGAATGAGCAAATTTCACCATTTTTTCTCATATCTTCTCTTTCGTTTTTTATCACATTTTTGTAGGAACATATCTAATTTTAAAAATTTATTCATCAGGTTACATATATTTTAAATACGAATATCTTATTAAAATGTCATAAACTAAATTAAATAATTGATTAATAAATTACCAAACCTTCGATGTTTTAAAAATGAAGAAAATTGCTCCACTTTGTGGGCCTTTTATGACTGAACGGCGTGTGAGATGTCTTTTTTATTCAATAATATTACAAAGTTAACGATTATCTTAAATTTGTTACAATTATAGAAAAATCTGTTAATACGTTTACATGCAATTTATGTTTTAAAAAATACTGTTTTTTAAATTATTTTTATTTTTTGTGAGTTTATAACTTTTTTCTTTAATAAATTAAAGGAATAGACATTTTTATTTTAAAATTAATACAAAAAAAATCAAAAAATTATTCTCGATTTCAGATTTTAGCTATTTAATCAAGGCACTGCGCATTGTGTCATAAATACGTTGCGTCTTGATTAAATATCAAAAATCAGGAATATCGACAAAGATTTTGATTTTTTTTTGTTTTTATTGTAAAATTATAATATCTATTCTTTTGACTATTGAAGTAAAAAAGTTGTCAACCATGTAAAAAGAGTTGAAAAAGACCCACAAAAAAATAAAATATTTTAAAAAACAGTATTTTTTAAAACATAAATTGCATGTAAACGTATTAACAGATTTTTCTATAATTGTAACAAATTTAAGATAATCGTTAACTTTGTAATATTATTGAATAAAAAAGACATCTCACACGCCGTTCAGTCATAAAAGGCCCACAAAGTGGAGCAATTTTCTTCATTTTTAAAACATCGAAGGTTTGGTAATTTATTAATCAATTATTTAATTTAGTTTATGACATTTTAATAAGATATTCGTATTTAAAATATATGTAACCTGATGAATAAATTTTAAAATGAGATATTTTCATACAAAAATGTAATAAAAAACGCAAGAGAAGATATGAGAAAAAATGGTGAAATTTGCTCATTCTGCTAGACGATCGCCTTAAGCAATCTTTGCCGTAACGATGCTAATAAACAATGTCAATATTAGTTTTTGTCGCTCGAGTTGTTATCGATAATTAAGATTAATCTATTCTTCAGTACATGATATTCACATTTTTTATGACGACTTGAGTTAAGTAATTCTTTCATTCGAATAATTCTCATCATACGACTATCTAAAGGCGTCAAGTTGTTGTCGTTGATAGTTTTTATCTAATTTTTCGGCTTCTATATCTATAAAAATTGTATTCTTCTTATGGTACCATCTCCTATCTGAGTTCGGCGATCATTCTGGCGATTACGATTTTATTTACCTCCGCACAGAACAACTCAGTCGAGTTACACTTATACCAGTCCCTCAAGTAATGCGACATCTTCCTATGCTTCTGTTACCACTTATTTTCCCCTGGATGATGAGTTGGTTTAGACTATATTTTGGTCCTCTCATAATATGTCCGAGATACTCCAGCTTTCTCGTCTCGATAGTTCGCAGCACTTTTCCATACGCCGGAGGACTTCATCATCCGTCACTCCATCCACCCAGGAAACTTTCAATATGCGTCTATAGATCCACATCTCAAAAACATCGATTTTGCGAATTAGTTCTTTGTTAAGTGTCTAAGCCTCTACCCCCTATAAAACAATGGGAAATATATAACATATAAACGTGTATGAAAGATATTTAATACAATTGCTGGTAGAAAAAATAATCTACATATTAGGAATTACATTGAATAAAAGCACTGCTTTACTGTTTTTTTTTATTGACAAGTTTTTATCTAATTTTTCGGTTTCTATATCTACAAAAATGTTATGCTATAAAGATGTTTAATATACTAGCCATTGAAAAAAATAATCTACACGTTAGACATTACATTTAATAGAAGCTGCTTTACCATTTTTTTTACAGGCAATAAAAACAATACACAATACATAGAAGCAGTATAATTATTGATAAAGTTTTGAATGTCGCTTTCGAGTACTTTATCCATTCAGATTGCAACACTGCTATCAGACAACAATCTGCAAACAATGCTATACTTCCGAGACACAATGATGGGCAGAACACCTCTTGGTTGGAAGTACTTCTGTTAGAAACCGTCAATGGGGACATAATTGTATTGTAATAATGGTTGCACGGCGATGCATTGAACTGCAATAACCATTAACTCTACCGTCTACTGCAGATCAAGGTGTCGTCATTGCGCTTTGTAACGACCACCAAATCGCGTTGAGCAATATTCATAGCACGGTAATACTAACCCTGAGAATGGAATTAAAACCTGAGACTTCGGGAAAGATATACCGCCCCAGATATTCTCAGCAGCGTTGAAGCAAGGAGGCTGCAAGTATGTAGCGATAGAGATGACCCCCGTAATAGCCCACAAGTAAACAGGGCAGAAAGCCCTGCAAGAAGTGGCAGAGATTGTGCTACAAAGGCGGTGTCAAGGGATGGCGAAGTCATGGACTTCGATAGAAGGAGAAGAAGAAGCATTTTAAATGCGAAAATGATGCCCAATAATAATAATTTTGCTCTCCATCCGTATCTTCTTAGAATCCAACAGCTGATCTCATCCCATTTTCAAAATTAGTATGATTTCAAAATGAAAATAATATGTATGTTTTAACGATGGAATTCGCGAAAGTTGCATTGTGTAAAGTGATCACTTAAGCCAGCTCATACAGGGCTCATCTGGGCCAACCTGTAAAGACTTCCATACCTGTTTCCCATATAAATAGTTTCCTCTCTGCGAGTTCTATAATTTATCTTAATTTATAATTATCTCTCTATGAACAAAAAACAGTTATTGTAATTGTGTTCTCAGAACATACATATAAAAATATTGCTAAAAGCAGTATTAGAACTCTTCTTCATTTTCTTCTTCAGTCTTCATCTCTCCACCGCAGGATATAGGCCTCTTCCACACCCTTCCATCCTTCCTTGTTATTTGCTAATTGTAACTATTTATTTCCCCCCACAGCGGTTATGTCGTCGGCCCATCTCTTTTGAGGTCTTCCGACGCCTCTTTTACTTTCCCAAGGTCTCCACATCAGAACTCTGGGAGTCTTTCTTGCAGCATCCTGCCTTGCAACATGCCCTGCCCATAGCCATTTTAGCTTCGCTACACGATCCATGATATCCACTACTCTAGTTCTGCACCTATTTTCATCATTTCTTATTCTGTCTCTTAGGCTTATTCCAAGCATCCATGGAGAGATCAATGGATCTCTCCATGGATGCTTTTATACACTTTTCTTTGTAAGGGCCATTGTCTCCACTCCATACGTCTTCACTGGCAGTATGCACGATTCAAATGCTTTTCTTTTTAAGCTAATTGGGATCCGCTTTTGGAATATTATGGGGGTATTAGAACAAGGAATCGTTTTTTCGTGGATTGTTACGATACAACAGTCATCCTGTGTATCCTTTGTATTTTTATATTATGTTTTTATATACTTAGTGTTTTTTATGTGCTACTACGTTAATGCTTACTGTATTTAAATATCTTGGTGGTTTATGTATATATATATATATATATTTTTTTAAATAAAGAAGTAAACTGACGGGACAATGAGGGCAAAATTTTGGATGGCAGCCGTGCGGCCCAACTCTGCTTTGCAACATTGGAATGCACGGTTGCATTTAGCATTAAAAAAAGGCAACCTGGCGGCAAACGAGTAGGACCGATATAGGAGCTTTTGCTCGTAAAACGATCCTGGGTAAGCGGTGGGTCTGCAACAGTCATCAACATGAGCCACGAACCATGAAGCAATGTCCAAATATCACCCGGAAGGGATAGGACCATCGAATCGATCGCGATGAGTGTTCGGCTGTGGCCACGCATAAAACGTGCTCAACGCACTCAACAACAACTCAAAAGCACTGCGGTGTCGGTCAATGAGTGAGGAATGTCTGGCCTACTAGCGCTGGTGAGTCGGGCAACCTTCCGAGTACAGACACTCCCGAAACGAGCCTGAGTCACGACTTGTTTTTTCCACAGAAAATACTGACATTAAACGTGAATTTTGCCAAAACATATCACTGACTAATGATGAATGCGCTTGATTACACTGAAGAATGTCTCATAACATTGGTCAACGACAAAATAAACCAGTTAAATTGATTTTGAGGTTTTGATTTTGAGACGTGGGTACACTAACTAAGAGGAATGAACGAGCACTGGACGTTTTCGAAAGGAAAAGTTTGAGGCGTATCTTCGGACCGGTTCTAGAAAATGGACTTAATGAGCTCTCTACTCTATTTAAGGAGCCAAACGTCACAAAATTTATAAAACTGGGAAGACTTCGGGTGGCTGAGTCATGTGGAGAGAATGTCCGAGCATCAAGCACCAAAGTCCCTGCTGAACTCAAGGCCAATAGGGCGAAGGAGCTTAGGAAGGCCGAAATTAAGATGGAGTGACAACGTCCTCAAAGACATCTCTGCCTTGGAGCTTCGAAACTGGAGAGAGCTGGCACTAGACCGAGATGAGAGGATGAAGATTATTGAGGAGGCCAAGACCCACCAAGGGTTGTAGTGCCAAGAGTGATGATGATGAAGACAAATTTGTGCAGGGCGTTTCGTAGCTAGCAGCAATAACTTTGAGGGAGTCTTCTTCATTCAATTTTAAATACAAAATACTCTATTCTAATATACACTTTGGGTAAAATGTCGACAGTTATGGAGGTTAACGATATCAAATTTTTTCATTTTTTTCCAATAATTCTAATTTATTTTTCGTAGAACGTTAGACTACCATAAATATTATTTATATTGAATATTAAAAATTCATTTGCTTTGATACAAGTCAAATAAAATTATTAAAACTTTGCGGAAAATTTTTTTTTTGTCATTTGATTTGGCTTGTATTAAAGCGAAAGAAATTGTAATATTCCACATAAATACTTTTACAAAAGATAAGCCAAAGATATATTTTTTTAAATGCAAACTTTGATATCGCTTATCTCCGTAGCTGTCGACATTTCACCCAAAGTGTAAAGAATATTTTCTACTCAAAATTGAATGAGGAAGACTTCTCCAAAATATTTTCTACTATGGGTAGTTTTCTGGGATATTCTGCCGTTTATATCTGAACCCTCTAGCCGACGTTTCAGACGCCATTGCAGGGTCCATCGTCAGGGCTGATGTGGCAGGAATGATGGACCCTGCAATGGGATCCGAAACGTCGGCCAGAGAGGTCAGATATACACGGCAGAATGTCCCAGAAAACTACTCACAGAAGATTCTGAAGGGCCGAGAAAACCTGACAACATTTTTATTTTCTACTAGCTACGAAATACGCTGTCATTTTTCAGTATCTTAAATGTTTCATTATGCGGTTTTCATTATTCGGTAAGATTACACTGAAAAATGAGACAATAAGTAATTTATTTTATTTCTTTTTCAAAAACAAAAAAAAATAATAGACATAATTAAAAAAAATAAACTTAGTTTTCACCAAAATATTAAGAAAAGTGTTAATAGTAAATTGAATATTATAAATAATAAGGTTCTTTTTACAAACAGCCTTTTAAATTTATTTTCATGTTAAGTGGGTACTTTAATATTATTCATTTTCCATATATATTCCCATACTCCATATTATTCATTTTTTAATAATTTGATTGTCTATACTTCGATTTTTTAATTTAATTTTGTTAGTGTACATTTGTATCCCGACGAAGGGGCCATGGGCTCTGAAACACGTTGATATTTTCAATACAAAAGTGGTGAAAACTAAGTTTATTTTTATCAATTATCTTCTTCTTCTTCTTCATCAGCCTTCGTCTCTCCACTGCTGGAGATAGGCCTCTTCCTTCTCTTTCCATCCTTCCTTGTTATTTGCTAATTGTAGCCATTTCTTTCCCCCCACAGCGGCTACATCGTCGGCCCATCTCTTTTGAGGTCTTCCGATGCCTCTTTTATTCTCCCAGAAAATCTCCATTTCAGAACTCTGGGAGGCCATCTTGTAGCATCATTAATTATAATTTATTTAAGTCTTTTAAGGGAGGAGCCTGTCTTCTTCGATATTTTTAAAATAAAAAATTCTCATCCACGACGATCGCTCGTGCATTGTTATGGGAGTGCGCAATGCGTCGTATTGCAATTTCACGCACGGTGAGCTTGGCGACAGTTCGAGCGACTAAAGGCTAAACCATCCTGCGCATCGCTTTATGTAATTTACTGATCGTTTACTCGCTTTGCTGGCTTCTTTGAGTGCTTCCTACGACGTCTCTTCAATCGCGTGGTACATCGCTGACCCCAGGTAGCACCGAGAACGCTCGCAATAGAAAGTGATGTCCGCGACTGTAACCAGGGTTGCCAACCGTACTCTAAAATAGAGTATTGTACTCTATATCATGTAGGCGTATTCTATAATCTATAACACTAATAGAGGACGATAAAATACTCTTTTTTACACAACGTTTATTATACTAGTGCCAGTCACGCATGTATGATGCACACCTATTATCGTAACCAAAAAAGTCGTCTATTTACTTTTAATATGCTGGTACGGTTGCCGGCAAACTTCTTGAAATTTTTTGGCGTAGTGAGGGAATGCGCAGAACACAAAATTTGGGTTGCTTTGGTGGAATAGTACATGCACAAACTTCCCCCCACTGCGCCGTAAAATTTCAAGATGTTTGCCGGCTACTGTAATCCCAAGTTGGGAATCCCTACTCCCCAAGCCACACTCGCAAGCCACACTTCTGAACGCAGCCACTAATGTCAATCTTTGATGTCAATGTCACAAGATGTTTTGAGGTTACGTTTATTTTGTTGCAAGAAAAAGTGAACTTAGAGTTAGAATGTTTGGAGTCGTACGATTCTTTTAAAAACAATGAAAAATTGTAATGGCCTGCAAAAAGTAGCAAAAAATACCTTTTCAAAAATTTGAAATAAATGATACCCTTTTTTATAAGTTCGTACTCTTTATTTATCTCCTCTTTGAAATCAGATATATTCTATTTCAGACTATTTCTTCTAATAAAAGTTGGCAACCCTAGCTGTAACGTCCGTGCTGCATCTCGAAGGTAAGAATGCTCGCTGACTGTAAACACGCGTGCTCACAATGGACAGCAGTTCTTCGGCGCAGGTTCACACGGTGCTGAGACTAAACGAACACAGATATAATTAAAATATCTCCGCTAGCGATCTTGAAAACACGAAAGCATTTGTAGGTAGTTGAGCAGTCACCCGATTGAATGCAAAATCCGATATGACAATAGGCGGAGGTCGCTTTGTTCTGCTTCCAACCACCATCGATCTCTACTGAGCCACCTCCCAAGCTTTCTACATTGTGCACAATCTCTCTGACACAATGGAGACACTCTAACCTTCCCTGGTCTATTAGACTGTCGCTTGAGTTCTCTAGGGATGGTGGATTGGGATGGAAGAAAGATGAGATGAGCTTTTAAGAACAATAAAAAGAGATTCAGTTGTAACATGCCAACAAGGGAGATTTTCAAATGATTACTCGGTGATCTTTTGCAGTGAATTTTTAGTGAAAATTGGTAAACACTGTACAAAATAACGATGCATCAAAACAACAAGCAAGCTTTTATTTATTTCCTCTTTGAAATTCAGATACGATCTAACTATTAAATGGAAGAAACAAACCAATAATCGGGTGCTGTTTCATCTTACATGTGTTGCAGTGAATATAAATTCATAGAATAAAGTAATCTAGGTACAGATTATATAATCGTGGAAATAGGTAAAGATAAGACAAAACATGAATGACATTAAAAATAATGGTTTCCATTCTTAATCATTTTCTAACTTCTTGCTTCTTGATTAAGAAACGTGAAGATTGATAACTAAAAAAAGTGTAGGTGCATATTGTGTATATGAATATTGTAAATTATCATTGTACAAGTGTCTCATTATATCAATAAGTCACCATCATCACTCTTGGCTCTACAACCCCTGGTGGGTCTTGGCCTCCTCAAGAGTCTTCCTCCACTCATCTCGGTCTTGTGCCAGCTCTCTCCAGTTCAGAAGCTCCAAGGCAGATATGCCTTTGAGGACGTTGCCGCTCCATCTTAATTTTGGCCCTCCTAAGCTCCTTCGCCTTTTCGGCCTTGATTTTAGCGGAGAGTTTGGTGCTTGATGCTTGATATATCAATAAGTGCCTATCTCATAATATACATGTGTTATATACATCACACAGAATTGTTTGATTCCTTCAATTGGTTCCTCTGCCTTCGTGCAATGAGGAAGATGTTCCTAGTGTTTGATCCCTTCACTTGCTCGTTTAAAAGATTTATTGCACCTAGTTAATTTTATAAAACCCCGATAGTGCACCAGGTGTCTAAATTGCATTATATTATTAGGGCGATATTTGTTAGATGTCGTTCTAATAAACTTTGAACGAAAGTGATAAAATCCAAGCACAAACTGCGACCAGCACAATATTATTAAATACTTTCGCTTTAGCGAGGGGACACAGAAGGATTAAGGTTAGAATTAGTGATGCAACAAATACGAATACGAATATCAAGCCTACTTATTCGGCGAATACGAATTCGAATAATTCAACAAGGTAATAAATAATACACCACTGTTTTTTTTACTAAGAGATTTAATAATTAAAATATACCACCGGCAATTTTTTGTTCAAAAACCACAGCATTTATTTTATCCGATTGTACATTCAAAGCGTTCGAAAATAAATATCAACTTCTTCACGCTTACGAGAGGTCATATTATTAGATTTAATTTGAAATTATTGTATACGAGTTAACACACACAACGGAAATAAAATGGAACGAACAATACGTAATACAAAACAAAAACTACATGAAATGAGCACCTAACCTTATTAATAACCCTAACTAGATGAAAGAACTCATGTTATGCTGTGAAACATGCATCAATTGACAACTTGAGAACTCAACAAATCCATTAATTCAATGTTGGGGAATCCCCGATAATAGAGTGCATAGGTGTGTTCGGATACACGGAGCACAGCCAAACCGTAATTTGCGTTGCGTTCAGTTATAAATCGTTTGTTTTTAATATTCGCACTAGTTAGAATGCTTGACTTGGCGAGATCAACTTAGCTGACGGAAATCTTGCAGTCGGCCCTCCACGCTTTGCACGACACCCTATAACTTGAATAAAACTGGTTCTTCGTAGCCGACGCGTCAGAGCAACTCAACAAAGTATACTAGGGTAGTGAAATAAGCGCGGGGCAAGTAGGAACAGTGATCGGCACGCATTTTCTTGCGCCAAAAAAAATTGACCATACGAATATTTGATACAAGAACTAAAAAAATATTCACAATGATTTTGTTCTCCCTCACATTTTATATGGCATTATTATTTGGTCACAGTGTAGTTCATAGGCGCGAGGAATGATATAAGGAATTTTGCCAGAGTCCTTAAAATAATCTTCAACCTAAATCGATACACCAGAACCACTGACTTGTACAAAATCACCGGCATGCTTAACCCAGAAGATTTAATATATGTCAAATGAAGAATAAATGACTAAAAACGAATATCATCCTTTAACAGTATAGTGACGTCCATAGATAACACAAGAACAAGAACACTATATAAGAAGTGATGTACAGCGGACTAATAGAGAAAGACTACTTATACATTAACTATACATTACCTATACATTAACTATGTACTAGATTACTTATACACTGCAATCGACTTTTATAATGGAATTTCCAATAACACAAAGGAACTAAATAATGTTAAACTATACCGTAAACAACTTAAAAGACTTGTGTTGGGGAGGAGATAAACTGTTCAACAAATTGATGTGTCGATGTTTAATATGTGTAGGTATTTCATTTCATTTTCTTTTTCTTTCTTTTCCTTAATGTTCCCTTATACCAGAATACAATTGCTATCTGGGGACTTGTTATTTAATTGTTTTAATA
Source organism: Agrypnia vestita (assembly GCA_016648135.1). Lineage (NCBI taxonomy): Eukaryota > Metazoa > Arthropoda > Insecta > Trichoptera > Phryganeidae > Agrypnia > Agrypnia vestita. The sequence continues at coordinate 111,223 of JADDOH010008922.1, read as the reverse complement.
TTGTTTATCGTGACCTAAGCAAAAATTGTACTCTTACTACTTTCTAATGAATTAATATTATAACATTATTAAAATATTCATCAATATGAAGCATTGTTTTAATAACTCTCGTTCTCAATTTAGAAACAGTGGATGCTTATTGCTTATAAATAAAACTTGTCTACGTAAAATTAAAACCAGTGAATTTTAAATGACGTTTTGTGTGACTCGTTACGTCACCAACGATTACCAAATAAACCGATTGTGCCCGATGCCTCATATGCACGCGTCAATATAGAAGATAGACTGTTCATAAACATATATAGTTATTATAATGTATCCCCAATCTTGGGTTACAATGACCAGATGGTTGCGATTATCTTCAGTATATTCAGGTACATTGTGTCGACCGACCCTAAACTAGTCCCGGTGCTAACTAAGTGAACAGATAGAGAGAGAGAGCGAGAGCTGTCCTCTTTTATAGCCGTGCCCCTTTGTACTCTCGGTAAGGTTGCCGGCCTCAATACACCAATGTTGTGTATATTTTTTAAGCATTGAGAATAGTTCTTACGTGTTAAAGTTATTAATTACTCAATTCTGAAAATAGCAATATTGAGATGTCAGATTTTTATCCCGATTTGAACATTGTATTGCCGTTAATTTCGATGTTTTAAGTTTGACATGTTTTAAATTAATGAGTTCAACCAATCAGAAAGCTTTAAAACGATTAAGCTATTCACAATTACGAATGAAAAATAATGAGCTTTCTAATTGATTGAATTCATTAATTTCAAACCTTTCAAACATAAAAGTAAAAAAAACGGCGTCACAATGTTACACAATAACTGTTAAGATACAGAAAAAGAAATATTGCTTAGTTCAGAATACGAATGATTGTCCTCTGATACCAGCATGCGTTCGCTGCCGTAGGAAATAAACATTATAAGCTCTGGCGAACGAGCGGTCCCAGCCCGACAAACGGCTGCACACAAGTGTAAATACGTATCTCGCCGCACCAGCTCCAGGCGTTACAGGCCAGCAGGGTCAGTTTGGTACTGGCCGAGCCCAAAGGGTTGAGCATCCACGCTCGCTCAAAGCAGGGAGCCCCGGCCCAGCAATATTGCTTAGTTCAAAATACGAATTATTGTCCTCTGATACCAGCATGTGTTTGTTGCCTGGGGACTTAAAATAAATATAATAAGCTCTGAAAAATAAGCAGTCGTAGCCCGAAAAACGGCTGCACACAAGTGTAAATACGTATCCCGCCGCACCAGCTCCAGGCGTGACAGGCCAGCAGGGTCAGTTTGGTGCGGGCCGAGCCCGAAGGGTTGAGCATCCACGCTCGATCAAAGCAGGGAGCCCGGGCCCGACGATGGTCATCAACGACCTCGAAGCCGACTGCACTGGCAGCCGCGGTCCGAGCGGGGAGGACGTCACCTCGCGTGAGCCGCGGGTGTCGCAAGACTTAACGAGTCGAGACACGAAAAAAATGAAAGTGCTTCGGCTGCAGGAAGCCGCTCTTCCGTCAGGTCGTCGGCTTGTCACGTCGGGCCGGAGAAATCTCTCCTTCCGGGAGAACACCACGAGTCCGGCCGGTCACGCAATGGACTCTAGCGGCTGTTGTAGTCGCGTTGCTTTCGCGTCATTCAAGCTCGTCTTCTCATTCAGTATGCTCTATTTATTCTTTAAATAAAATAACTATTTGTATAACACCACTTTATTGCGTTTACACCAACTGAGTCTTCATCAGGGTTCAGTATTAACTAAACAAAAACAGAATTACAAGCAATCAAGAAAGCATTAAGGGAAGAAAGAGACAGAACGTCAACTGCGGTGGGGGTTGGGTAAAAGGGAGCGGGTAAGGGTGGGTACAGTTAATTGGAAGGGGAATATATCTAGAATTGGACTATGCGACAAATCTAGTTGTTTATTAAGTAAATATTTTTTATCTATTTTTAATGATTTTTTTTATTTCTAATGCTTCCAAATTATTGAGACGAATACCTATGTTTTACCAGCTGTCACGTCAAAAGTTACGTCAAAAATGACGGTACTTTTACGTCGGTTCCTGAGGAATAAGTATTTATTAAAAATTCTCCATTAAGTCTCGAAACCTGTAGACTGAAAATCTCAATAAGTGGTTGTATACTAACATAACAAACATTTTGTCAAAATTTTTAACGAACTTTTATTTTAATCCAACTTGAAACAACCGGGCCTTAGTCGGTGATGCGTCACGAATGGCTGCTGCGCTGCGTCCCCCTCTGTCGCACTGAATAATACGCGCAATAGTTCTCAGTCGAGCGCTGTTTTAAATTGCGGCAACCGCAAGTCTCGACCGATTTTACTTAGGCAACCTAATACCACCGTGTTCGTAATAAAATTACCTATATTTTACTATAAATTTCATTAAGAAAACAAATGAGTTTAAATATCTAGTATTAACTCACCTATTTTTACCTGGCAACCTATAGTATGGACCAGAAAAAAATAGGCAACCCAACATTTTCTTGTTCCTTTTCTTTTGGGTCGCAATCCTAGGATTGGTCTGCAACAAGCACGCACATTCTCCACTCCTCTCTGTCACCTGCCAGCCTCTTCATCTCTTGGTAGGTGCTACAGCGCACATCTCCGATAATCTGGTCTACGTAGCTTAATCTCGGGCGGCCTCTACGATTGTTGCCTTCAACATTTCCCTCGATGATGGTTAAAAGCAGGCCCGGATGCCTTTTATTAAGGCCTATCCAAATTGCTCGCTGTTGGGCGATTCTCTTAAGGAGCCGGCTCTTTTCGCCCACCCTGCTCAACACCTCGTCGTTTCGGATAAGTTCTGACCAATGGATCCTTGCTATGCACCTGTAGCACCACATCTCAAAGCCGCTAGCTTTCCGGACATGCTCTGGCCGATGGTCTATGTTCTTTATGCTTCCTACTCTCAATCAATATTGATTTCGTTTGGTTATTTAATGAGCGAAAAAGTTAAAAAATATGTATTACATTAATTTTAATTAAAGGTGGGCTTGACTTAATTTCACCAGGCAACCCATTCGCAATGTGTTTGTTAATGTATTATGATTGCTAAAAATATTTTTCACTTGGTAAACAGAGAGTGAAGGTCGACCTTAGGCCGGTCGCACTTTGGATACGAATTATTACGTACGTATTCGTACGTATTGAGCGCGCACATTCATTGCGAGTTGCGTTGGTTGCGATCAGTAATATCAGTTACTTTTCGCATTTCTTCAATAACGTTTGTGCTAAATGAATAATCTGTATCTTCTGGAAAACTCTCTTCTTACTTGTAGGTGTCGTCGGCATAATATTGTGGCAGAATTCAATTATGAAAAATTTCATGACTATCTATCTAATAGATTCACAAATGCTGGGGAGAATTAAAGTGCAACGAGAGCTCATAACATCGGAGAAATACTTAAAAGTTTTTTGTTCGAAGTACATAATTATACCTCACCTTCATTAAACCAAATTATTTAACTTACAGGTATTTTTAGTTCTTTAGAGATTTTCCGCCACGATCTGCGCTGATGGTCACGCAGTTGAATCTGTTTAATTTAATCAATTTTATTCCCAAAGACATTTGTGGTCATGTATCAAATTGACAATTTTTTTAATATCCATCGTACGAAATCGCAAAAATTTCCGAACAAATCCGGATCGTGCCGGACGTCGCATCTTTACGTGCGTACACGCGCTACTAAATCGTGTACAGTGTGCGATGTTCATAACTACTTCGAAGGTCAGAAATGTACTTGTGTATTGGTACGTATACGTACTACTCAATATCGTACGAAAACGCATCCAGTGTGCGGCCGGCGTTAGTCGGGATCTTGTACTATTAGTAGCAGACTCCCACCTGCCCTCGACCCTGGACCCAACACTGATGATGAGAGGAGGCAGGTCAGGAGAGCCGAGGCGCGAAGCGGGTTTGTGGGTCACGGCACCGGTCAATCAACTTTCTTTTGGAAGCTTGGCGAGCTGAATGTCGATCATCTCCATTCTACTTTTCCGATGCAACATTCCAAACCGCAATATGCGCCCGCGATGCGGATATATTTATTTTATTTATTTTTTATCAATGAACTTTTTATGGGCTTTTATATTATCAAACATAATAATTTCGCTGTCTGTCCGTCAGTTCGTCTGTCTGTCTCTCTGTCCATAACTCCATGTAACGTACATAGTGAAGTCCAGGAGTGAAGAGGGACCCATCACACATCCAAGGCCGTTTTATGAGCAATAGCTCCCATATCAATCGACTCCTTTTCGTATAAATTCATAGCTACCAGCGGCGTTCCCCAAGGTTCCCATATAGGACCTTTTGTTTTAAATTGTTTTATGAATGACATTGTTACTATCTTCACTAACCCGGTGCACGTCCTATTATTTGCAGACGATATGAAAATTTTCGTCTCAGTTAGATCTATAACAGACTGCAAGTTACTAGAGGAATGTTTAAACAAACTTCATGTGTGGTGTGCAGATAAATTTTTTTATTTAAATACAGATAAATGTCATAGTATTACCTTTTGTAGGATAAAATGTCCAATTTACTTTCACCGCTTTATTGTCATCAAAAGCAAACCATACAATGCAATGCAATAGAATGAGATACGATGCAATGATAAATATATGTGAGGAAATACCGTAGAGACAGTTAAACTAGGTACAGTAGTCACTCCCCTGAGGAAAAAATGAGAAGAAAGTTGCACAAAATAAACAGAGGACTCGCTAGTCCGGAAAACCACTGCCGGCACACATAAAACACGGTAGATATCAAGCTTATGACGTAACATGAACGGATTTAAAAAAAAGAGAAAAATCTTGTCAACTGGATTATAGATGAAAATATCTGGTAAAAGAAAGTCAAGCACACAACAGTCACACCCCGCGCAAAGAAACCTTGTAAAAAAGATTTTTTTACAAGGTTTTTATCATTTTATTTAAGTTGTATTGAAGGAAATGAATTTTTCATAATCGATATAAGTTAATGTAATGATTATTCAACTCTTTGCAAAAAATAAGTCAGAAATATTGAAAAAAAATGCAAACTTTCATACTGCATATCTCCATAACTATTGTTCATGGTTGCTTGAACATTTTAGACTCATAACGTAGGCAGGAATCTACTGGTTTCTGCTGCTAGCTCTGGTACACTCTGTATAGATAGATATATGTCGTCGCGGATTTTTTTATTGAACTTTTTGAGTTATACAACTTCTTTATAGAAAGTACTTAAATATCTCTTACCGTTAAGGCAGCGTTCGTAAAAAACGCATCGCTCGACCATTTTCGTGGACATTAGTTGTAAAGTAGGTCACCAGAAAAAGCCCTTTTATTTTAACGGCATAATATATAGCCTATGTCCACACTGAAAGTCTATTCTAAATATTGGTGAAAGAATTTCTGAAATCGGATGAGTACGGAGATTACCTCCTACATCCAAACTTTACCTCTTTAAGTAGGTATGGAAGTCTTTGGGTGTTTATTGGCCTTATGACCTATCGTACAGCTGGCTTAAGTGATCACTTTACACAATTTAATGTTTACAATACTGCTACTGCTATGTATTTGCTTTCACCTTATATTATTATTAGGTGTACCACATAAGTAATCAATTATTTAAGTGGCAACAAAAAAAGAATTTAACTACATTTAATTTTATTTTTAATCGATTTAATCTCCATCGTTATCTAGGACCTTTTGCCATCTTGTTGGTAGACTTTTAAGAAAAATATGCTTCTAGGTGTTTTTACAGCGTCATTATCAAACCCTACCGGGCGCCTACTTCGTTCGCTATCAGACAAGGGAAATTAACATTCGAAAAATTTTCTAAGCCAACGTTGGCACTTATTTACTTTCAATACGTCTCCATACACATCACTAATTTTCTTTGTTGCAACCGTTGCATTGACACCCGATAGAAAATGAAACAGCACGCAATGACGCAAATGTTCTTCAGTTAGTTGATTGTCCGCCATTTTACAAGAGAGTAATAATTTTTTTTTAAATTTAATTGTCACAAGTCACAAGACCAAGGATTATAATATTGCGTTTAAAACACGTCTTTACACGTTCACTTTACTGAGCTTGACTGAAGCAAACATTCCACACCAAAAATAATTGATTACTTACGGGTACACCTATAATATTTTCTTGTTTATATTTTATGTGCAATCACTATGTATTGTCAAAAGTATTCATTCATCCAATGTACACTTTACCTTATTGTGAAGGGCGTTAATAAAGAAATAAATAAATAAATAAATCTTCCGTCGACGGAGCCAACAAAAGATCGAGTTAAACGATTTCTGACCAGGCCTAGCTGGGGTTTAACTAGTTCTTCTAATATTCAGACGAATACGGATTACAATGGCCGTTCGCGGCCGTCAGGTAATATGAGTACAATATTCATATCGGTTACGGTTTTGGAAATAGAGATATGCGGACCACGTTCGTGGAATATTAAGTGACAGATAACTATTACTCATACTAATTACAATTGGTAGACATAACGTCATGACGTTCTCAGCTGATCGTTGCTAGGGTTGTCAAACGCCGAAACTGTCGCCATATTTTAAAACATTCTTTCGCAGATGACCCCATTTATTTTCTATTCATTTGTGGAAAGACATTTATTTATTTATTTACTTATTTACGCCCATTTTACATAAAAAATATTACATAAGATTCAAAAGGTATACACATTAAACAATACCAGTAAAATATAAAATATATGAATAAAAGGTACATGTATAAGCAATAAAAGGTATAAGCAGTTAAAGTATCAGGTATAAGCATTAAAATGTGAGTATAAAAATTAAAAATAATAAATAAAAATATAAAATACAGAGTAGTAATGTGTATAAAATGTATATATTACACATCATTACATGTATATATTAACAGCAGTTAGTAATGAAATAGTATTGTGTCTTTATACTTTATTTTCACTAGACTCATTGAAAACGTCAACCATATGATCAAATTCATTACCAGTCTTTAATATTCTGCTAATTACAGCATTTGACTGATAATTAGTACTGGAATTGTGGCGATGAAATGTGACAATTTGTCGAGTTTTATGTAAGGACGGGATATTATAATTGATACACATTATTATTATTATTTCAGTATATATACGCCCATCAGAGCATTTACATAAACATTGGGTAATACATGTCGGTAATGAGAAATATAAAAAGAAAATAAAAAAAGTCATATAAAGAAATATAAAATGACATAATAACAGAAATATAAAAAGAGCTCTACAACTAAACTTAAACACAGAATCCATAATTTCATAAATCTATAAATACATCATATTTTTTATAGGATTAGCGATAATTACAGAAATATAAATTAAGAATTTTTTTTTTTTTTATAGGATAAGAATACAAGAAAAGAGTGATAATTACATATATTTGAGGATTATTTTTAGACATAGAGGAAAGTTCATTGTTGATTAAGAATATTGCGAATTGTATGTTTGAATTTATTTAAATTTGTGGAAAAAACGTCTAACTGTTCAAATCTGTTAACAAGTCTGGGAAGCCTTTGAAGTGGTGAATTAAAAAAGTAATTAGTTGTCGCAGCTTCCAAGGCAAACCCTGCGTAATTTCTGGTTACTCGGGATGGAACTCGCAAACAGATTCGTTCCAACAGTTGTGGACAGTCGATGTTCCCGTTAATTATTTTGTGAAAAAAGACGAGATCAGCTACAATTCTTCTTATTTCCAATTTATCAAGAGAGCAAAATGATCTTAAAAAGTTATAATCAATATGTGTTGATGGTAAATTAAGTTTATAATTGATAAAACGGAGAAATTTATTTTGTGTTCTCTCTAAATGTGACACATGAACAGCATATTGAGGGCTCCATACAACTGAATTTGTTTCTAATACTGGTCTACAAGACATGTTAATATATGTGGGGTATAAAAGCAAAGGCAGCAATATCCAACAAAATTAAAAAATGTTTTGAATGCAGTCCCTGAGGAGTAGATACTAATTTAAAATGAACTGAATTCTAGACTTTATGTATCTATCCCTTCAAAAATCACATATCCTATAAATTCACAGGCCTTGTTTCCTTTAAAATCTCGAAATCTGTACATTATAAATTATTAATCCTCGAGGCCTGCATTATATTTATTTTGGATATTTGCTTTTATGCATTTTAAATAATTACAATTTTACCTAAATTTTTAATTAACCCTAGATTACTAAACATATTTTCAAGTTACAGTTTCACTAAATATTATTCTGACAAACGAAGGAAATGAAGATATAGGTATGGCTTAAGTGATCACTTTACACACGTTCACCATTTCTACATGATAGAATACCACGTCTATCAAATTTTCGGAAGTTGTAAGCCGTCGTGTCGTAAGTCCTGTGAACACCCAAAGACTTCCATACCTACCTACTTTTCCCATTAAAAAAATATATAATGTCGTCTCTGCGAGACATCTATAATATATCTTGTTAAAGATGTCCCTTTGACAATTGTTTTCAGGCAATGTTTTTTAATTGTCATATTATTTATTAGCAAATAAAATAGCATACATTAGTTTACAACATGTATTTAAATTTGATAGTGTGGAGAAATTACATTTGTTAAAGTAAAATGTATAAAAGTAACGTTTTCTCGTTAAAGTATCGAATGCAATCTGATTCTAGAAGCGTCCCAATGTTGCATACAAGACGATTATGTGAGAAGATTTCCAAATATACTTTCTCAAGTAAATAAATTAAGTGTACGCTGTGATCTCAAAACGTGTCCGTTCACAAAAAAGGCATTGTTTATGCTTATGCAATTTTGGTTTTCTAAAACTAACGTCGAAACATAGGCCCGAATTCAGAGTCAATACTTAACGATTTAAAGGTTAAAGTACGCTTTATAAGTAGGTACACTTTGCAGTACAAAATAACGCTTTTAAAGCGTACCTTAACCTTTAAACCGTTTAAGTATTGACTCTGTATTAGGGCCATAGCCAATTGGAAAGGATCCTTCTCAGGCATGAATCCAACAAAGGCAATTATTTTGACCGATTGATGTGCCCTTTCTGCGCAGGGCTGGGCGACAGGCACATGATATTGGAAATGAGCTGAAAATACTTAAAACGAGAAGAAATTCCTGATTGAATTGTTGACGGCGATCGGCCAGCTTCCAAAGCGCAGTATAGATCCAGGATCCAAGTGACTCAGCTCGCCCAATCGAACTAAAGGTCGGTTAAGGTCTGACCTTGTTTGGGCACTTTCAACAAAATAAAGCTCGGTTAAGATCTGACCTTGTTCGGGCACTTTCAACAAAATAAAGCTCGGTTTGTTGACCCCATGACGCGCAAAATAAGTGATTTCGGTGTGCCTCGATAGTATTTGTATTCTCCGCACACGAAATGCGCGCATCTAAATTGTGCATTTATTTGGTAGATTTTACGAAATTCTCTTCGTAATCCAATCCTGTATGTATTACGAATAATGTGTTTATCTTTGGACGAGTCTTTATTGAGATGAAAGCAAAATTTTCAAAATGTGTTAATCAAAAAAAATTGTAAACCAGCAAGCTGTTGAATTGAGGGAAATTTTTTAATTGTTGTACCTTTCTATAAAGGTTTTTCCGGTGCATAGATTGTTACTAGTGTTGCAGCGAATACTACTTTCACGAATACGAATACAAGTATCAAACCTACTATTTGGCGAAAACGAATTATTCAACAAGGCAATAAATAATACACCACTGTTTTTACTAAGAGATTTAATAATTAAAATTTACCACCGGAAAATTTCTTTTTCCATTTCTTTTATCCGTTTGTACATTCCCAGCGGTCAAAAATAAATAAAATAAATAAATTTTTCACGCTTACGAGAGGTCATGTTATTAGATTTAATTTGAAATTATTTTATAAGAGTAAACACTTTTACACACAACGGAAACGAAATGGAACGAACAATACGTATTACAAAAAAAAACTACATGGAATGAGCACCTAACCTTTTTAAAAACCCAAAAAAACTAGATGAAAGAACTCATTTTATGCTGTGAAACAAGAAACAAGTAACAATTGACAGCTTGAGTTCCATAGAAAAAAGAATTTGAGAACTCAACAAATCCATTCATTCAATGTAAGGGGAATCCCCGATAATAGAGGTGTGTTCCAGATCCACGGTGCACAGTGAAACCGTAATTTGCGTTGCGTTCAGTTATAAATAGTTTGTTTTTAATATTCGTAATGATATTCGGCGAATACGAATATTCGTATTCGTATTCGTTGCATCACTAATTGTTACTGTTTTTTATTTTTATTTCATTTTACATATACAGGATGTAACAGAGCTAGTCCACAATACTTTTCAGGTGGATTCCTGCCTTTATGAGTCGAAAATGTTCAAGCAACCACGACCTTATTTATATCAATAGATATGCGACGTCAAAATTTGCATTTTTTTCAATATTGCTGACTAATTTTTTGCAAAACGTTGGACTATCATTACAGTAACATATATCTAATATGAAAAATTCATTCCCTTTAATACAAGTCAAATAAAATGATAAAAACCTTCCAACTCCAATTGGAAAACATTAAAATTGATATTTTTCAGGGTTTTTATTATTTTATTTAACTTTTATTGAAACAAATGAATTTTTGTTTCAATAAAATTCTTCATTCACATGAAGAAAATAACCCCTTACTGAGATTTTTAGTCTCTTCGTCAGGACAACCACTACAACTAGCATGTAAATACTAATACACTATCATAGTACATTATACATACGACTAAAAATCTTAGTACGTGGTTATATGCTAACATAACCAACATTTTGTTGAAATGCCTGACCACAAAGTTGCTTTAAATATCAATAATAACCAAGTTTTGAATAGAGTCGTTTCACACGGAAGAAATACACAACGTGTATGTAGCTGATTTAAGTTTAACAATTCCTAAAATCACTTATTAATATGGACCGAGACATTGAAATCTGTTGTCCTCAAGTTGAAAAATAAACTACCTGGTTCCATACGAAATAGTACGCTCACTCCTAATTTGGAGGAGGTAATAAAAAAGTTCATTATGCTCAATGACGTGTCATTCCTTTAGTTACGTCATGTGTCATGTCTAATCTTAGATAAATTGTTTTGACACAGAATAGCTTGTAAGCGTTCTTCTATTCAAATTATTATATTCAATTTCATTTTGTCGCTTAATATTTAAAATAGTTGATATAAGCATAACATGAATTGTGTATTAATTAGTTTATAATGTATTGTTACGGTATCGTGGCCGTGGGAAGAAAACGAGACAACACTAAAAACCCTTTTAAACTTTTATTTATTGCATAAATTCACTGGACACAAATTTAATCAGAGCATCGTTTTTAAATTCACTCTAATTATTTATATAATATTATAAGTGTAACGTGAATTAGTGCGAATCAGTGGATTCGCACTAATTCACGTCACTAGAATCTTTGCTGCACTTTTGTCTGTAGCTAGGTAGATATATATTTGTCTTTGGTCAGCTCACATGGTTCAACGTCACAAAACTCTGGTCTCGCTCACGCCCGTCGTTACTTTTATACAAAAATGTTGGTTTCGCGAATGTTCGATAACGTTCGATAATTTTCTTCATATTTCTAGTGTTTTATGTCTTTTTAGAGAAGAGTCCAGATGATACTAGATTCACGTGAACCGTTCGAGAGATTTCAATAATGCACAGTTACAATTGTTTTAGACCATTGTGAAAATACGTTCAACTGTAAAGATGTACCTGCAAAACACCTAGGAAGATGTTTAATGGGTCTAGCTATTATATTATTGAAGCAATCTGCTGTGCATTTTAGCTCTTCCTCAAGACTACTCCGTTATGCCTCACCCTGACTCCTGACTACACCCTGCATTCAGGTGTAGTGAACATTCGTGTGTCGCTAATTTTCATCAGGTGTGACTTCATACTTAGTACACTTTACTAGCAAGTGCCCAAGGAACAAAATACAACCGCAGAACGTACTTGTTTGAACGATTTGGTCAATGCATCTTAGAAATGTGCTACCTGTTGCAATATCCCTTCGACTCTCTGGTTACCTATCTGTTACCTTCGCAAGCTAACTGGTGTCTATCTGCTACCTGATACCTGAATCGAACCGGTTCAAAACCTCTCGTAATGTGTCAAATACGCTGACACAAATTCCGGTTTAGATTCCGATCTATGGCTTATTATTTTCGAAAGAGAAGGCGCCATAAGTTAGATTTTCATGTTTCAATAACTGTTCATCTTGGGGCGGACCTGTTCTTGTTTCTCTAATGAGAACTTACCTCCAGATTACACAAATATATCACACTTTTATTTCACAGAGAAAAGAATAACAAAAATATAGTTATCGGGTTTATTGTTCATTGTTTGGCGTTGTCTTAAAAATTATATTTAATTAATTAAAAAACAGTTTAACAAAGAATTTGTTAAAATGTACTATTCCAAATGAGTTATAAAACTCGTTTCAGGAAGAACAAGAACAAACAACTTTATACACTAGGGAATGAAACTGTTATTACAGGGAATGAGGTTTAATCGAAAAAATTGTATACAGATACAGACAATGTATGAAGATATTCTAGTGAAGGAAAGTGTCACCGGTTTGTATAGGTAGCTACTGAGAAAGTATTTTTAAGAGCCTTTGCCAGTATTTTTTATCATTACTGGAGACTAATTCACAAGGTGATTGCATTGTTTTGCGTATAGGCGATGTGTGGTAAGGAAATTTCGTCGTGTGAGTCATTAGACGACCGCTTTGACTGCTATTATTACATCATTGTACACTTCGTCAATTTTGACGTGAAAGACACATTCTGTGCTATTCTGAAAACAGCAGTATTGGGATGTTAGATCTTTATCTCAACACTTAATGGACGAAAATTAAATAAAAACAAACGAGACGTAGGTATGCGTCGGTATTTGGTTTTCGTCGTACTTAAATAAGAAGATTTGTATATTTTCACGTATCTCTAAAAAAAAACCTTTATTTACGATGTCTGATTTCTCCTGTGTGGTCTGACAGCTTCCCTCCGCCGCAAACGTAACCTCACAATTCTCACATTTCTACTAAAATTATATGAAATAAGTACTAATGCTGTATTAAAAGCTTATAGAAAAAAGATTATTTCGTATGCACTTATTAGTTTCTTCTCCCACAGCGTCCTAATGTAAAATTATGGCAAAATTGTCATTGTTACGTTGGACCACAGAAAAGAGAAATATTCTCGGACTCTATTTATATTTGACGTTTGACGTATAACGGTCATGTACTTCTTTCTCTTCCGACCATGTATATTTATTTTTTTCGTATAAAGTGTTGGGATAAAAATCTGACATCTCGATATTGCTATTTTCAGAATAGCACAGATTGTCAACATTTTATTTCCGCCCAACTTTTCATATCATGATTGATCAACGGTAAAAAACAGTATTTTTTAAAACATAAAATAGAAGTGAACAAACTAACAGATTTTGTAATAATTGTAAAAAAATTAAGATAATCGTTTACTTTGTAATATTATTGAATAAAAAAGAAATCTCAACAGGCCACTCAGTCATAAAAGGCCCACAAAGTGGAGAAATTTTCTTCATTTTTAAAACATCGAAGGTTAGGTAATTTATTAATCAATTATATAATTTAGTTTGTGACGTTTTAAGAAGATATTCGTATTTAAAATATGTGTCACCTGATGAATAAATTTTAAAATGAGATATTTCCCTACATAAAATGTGATAAAAAACGCAAGAAAAGTTATGAGGAAAAATGGTGAATTTGCTCACTCTGCTGGACGATCGCCTTAACAAAATTTGTACAGAAAGTGCGTGGGTATGCACACGGGTCATCGGCTCGTCGCCTGCAAGCAGCAGAGCACTACAGGTCGATTTTATACTCATGGCACTGCCAAGTTGATCGCTGACGAATCTGCTGCGAGTATTATTTTCTTATTATTACAATCAAATAGTGTGCACAGATTTGTTTAGTGTTTAACTGTTTTGTAGATGAGGTACTCTGACTCTGTCAATGTCCTTCATCAGCTGAAACTAGTAATAATAGTAAGATAATAAATTTTGGTACAAATGAACTTTTTTTTTCTCTTCTTCAAATTTTTCGAATTTACTTTTTAGCACCATTTAAAAATAAAATAATTTACACTTTGTTGTAATCACGATCAATTTTATTGTAACAATTCGCGTCTCTTGTGCCTTTCAATGTATATTTCTGTTCTTAAAGTGTTAATTATTTTATTTTAACAATATATTTTATTATATTAATATAATGGACAACTACCAACAAATTTTTAAATGTTTTAAAAGCGGCTTCATAATAATATTTATCAACGTGATAAATATACATTAAATAAAATAACAACACCGTGCGGCGTACATGAAGTCAAGTGCGTTGTTGCATTTCTGCCTAGCGGGATGCTGTCATATGACTTTGTCTCTTTCTCGCATAGAGAACACACACACATTCACACACACATAAGCACACACACACACACACACATAAGCACACACACACATAAGCACACACACACATAAGCACACACACACACATAAGCGCACACACGGTATGTTAAATGCGTTGTAGCGTTACTGTCTAGATAGACAGAAAGAGACAAACTTGTATGACCGCATACGATAGATATCGTAGGCGATCATACAAGTTTGTCTCTTTTTCGCATATAAATCAACACACACGCTTTGTATACGAAATCAATTGCGTTGTTGCATTTCTGTCTAGCGCGAAGCGATCATATCATTTTTCTCTTTCTCACACAGAGAGCAACACACACGGTGTAATGAAGTCAAATGCGTTGTTGTGTTGCATTACCGTCTTGTGCGAAGCGGTAATACAACCTTGTCTATTTCTCGCATAGAGAATAACACACACACACACACACACACACACACACACACACACACACACACACACACACACGCGCGCGCGCGCGCGCGCACAATCAATTGCATTGCATTAGGTACTGTGTAGTGCGAAGCGGTAATATAACGCTGACTCTTTCTCGCATAGATATCGCTCACGCATACGTTCACGTGCATTGGATATAACACATTCTTAAAGTTTCGTGACTAAAAAATCGGCCTGTAGTGTGTGCAGCTTAATATTTATCTATGGCTGCGGTTGCGATGGTCGAACAGCACAATGGCGGGATCGGAGCTGGCGCGTCATGGCCGCCAAGGCGGGAATGCTTCTTTTTGTAACCACCGCAATAATTAATTATTTTCATTTTCTAGTAATGAGGTCGTCGCTCCGGCAACAAGCAATAGCTCGAATCAGCGTTTGTTTTGTCACCTTGACTCACTGTTGGCTGACGTTTTGCGGACACTTTTGTATACCTACCTGTGTTCTTTTATTTAAACTCCTGTCAAAAAAGTATCGCGACCTTGGAACAAGGCATGATCCGATATTTTGGTTGACGTTTTTATCTCCTGTATACAGCTGTTGAATTCTATAATGGACTTTCTAATGGCATAAGGAAATAAACAGTGTAATGTAATCAATAAACAACTGAAAAGACTTAGATTGATGCGGATAATAGACTTTTCATAAACCAATCAAGATAGCGACATGCACTCACGCTTTACAAGAGCTATCAGCTGGACATGTATCTCGTATAACATTGTAATGCCGCCAAATTCGTAGTTTTAAATTTGATATTAATGAATTCAATCAGTTAGAAAGCTTTCATAATTGTGAATAACTTTACGTTTGTTTACGTTTTAGAGCTTTCTGATTGAATTCATTAATTTCAAATCTGTCAAACTTAAAACGTCAAAATTAGAGTCGTTGCAATGTTATACATAACTGTCAAGATACAGATAGGTATAGCAATATTTCTTATTTCAGAATACGGCCGAATATAAGAAGTGATTTAGGTACCGAGAACAAACAGAGAACGGTATAGTTTCCTGAATCAGCTGTTGAATTCTATAATGGATTTTCTAGTGACTTAAGGGAAATAAATAATGAAAGACTCTTCAATAAGCGACCGAAAATAATTGTGTTGGGGAGGAGATAGTTTATAAATCATAAGTTCACAAATCGGTGTGGTGATCTATAATTAAAAGTTGTTAATAGTTATTATGTATAGTTTTTCTATGTTATAGGTACTTATTAACTAGTATAGTGTCAAATGTCATTTTACTCCAGCATGCATTTGCTGCCTGCGAACTTTTAAAAAAAATTATTTTTGATTTTTTTTCTTTAAATAAATAAATTATATTGAAGTTTGAAAAAACCGAAAATTTTACAATAATTTTTTCTTTAAAATTGCTTTACAAGCAAGTCAACTTTCCCAGAAGTTTAGGAAATAACCAGAAAACAAATTTTAATATTTTTTGTATCATTAGTAATATTTTAAAACGAAATCTGTTAATATGGATACGCTATATTTTATTACGTGCCCAAAATCATTTTATTACTTTCAATTTATACCGACATTTTTGTAAGTTGTCCCCTAGCGGGCGACGAACTAAACTTCGCCGATAAAATGCTACACCTGTTTATATAAGACTTTTAGCTTTTAGCCACGCACAACAGATCTGCTATAAACAATTAACTATTTATTAACAATTATTTATTCATGGGTTTGAAATTAATATTAAAAAGATACCTTTTCATAATACTTTAGTTCACACCTGTTGATAAAAGATTCTATCACTCTCGAAAATTTAGTAGTAATATATAAAATTGTATTGAAGCTCACATACAAGTAACATAATATGTCATTTATGTTTTTCACCCAATTAATTCATTGGAGGGTGATTTTGGTGTGTTTATGAATGCATTATAGTTCAAAGTGTTATAAGCCATTTTAAAATTATTATTTATGAATATAAGCCTTAGATTTCCACGTTTTCCAACAATCAATAAACCCGTTTTCACATATTTAACCTCATTTTAGAACCAATTTTTCAAATAAGTGTCAAGAGGCGGTATTCGTTTGATTTAAAATATCACCCAACTCGTTTTAATAAAAATCTACAATATTTATAATCTAAGATGACGTAACCTGGGTTTTGATTGCCACCTACCGGCTGTCTATGCAACTAATTCCTTCGCTACATTAAAAGATAACTTACGCTGAAAATAAATTCATCTAAGCTCAATCTTGTCGTCGTTGTGAGTTCTCTGTTTTACCGACAAGATCGAACACGGCGGTCTTAAACTGTGCAATTTGCAATTCATAAATAATTCTAATTATGTGATCATACACGTTACACGCTACCTAACTGCGTTATAATTAATTAATTATGTACATTATTCAATTATGTAATTTACTATAAAATGTGTCATGTTTGTCTGTCGATGTCTGGTATCAGTTTTTTTTAAATACGTGTTTTAATATTTTGTTTATTTACTATTTTATTTTGTTTCAAATAATTTATTGAACAAATAAACAGTTTTTGTAAAATTAACGAATGTTTACTGTATTCTCATTTGTAATTCGTGTTTCTGCCTTACAGAACAATTATTGGTCAGGAAGTCAAATAATTATTACTAGATTTGTGCCTATCCCTGATACAAGTAAAGCTATACGTGATTTATCTCTGACAGTCAAGTGATGTCTTATTCAAATTGAATGTTTAAAACATTAAATTGAATATAAATAACATAGGATTATAGTTAGATAAAGTTTTAGTAGCAAATTAAATATTATAAATAACGAAATCTATTTTGCAAATACATAGCTAATTTTTAAAGTTGTTTTCACATTAGTTCCTAATTAGTTATTCAACTCACATATATTTATTTTTTGTTTTCGTTAATGTCTATACTTAGAATTTTTTTATTCGTTGTGTCTTATGAAAGAACCATTGGCCCCTAAACATGTTGATTTTATCTATACTAATATATAAAAAGGTAAAGTTTGTATGTAGGAGTTTATCTCCGAAACTACTCATCCGATTTCAAAAATACTTACGCCAATATTTAAAAGGGACTTTCAGGGTGGACATAAGCCATATATTATGCCGTTAAAAAAGGGCCTTTCGTGATTACCTTTTTTACAACTAAAGTCGATGAAAAAATATTACATTTCTTTTTTGTAGTCTATTAAAACTATTGACGGCCCTCGTAACTCAGTAGGTACGACACTGGCAAAACACACCGAGGGTTCCGGGTTTGATTACCTACCGATGAGGTCATAATTAATTTATGTGATTTACTCAAGCCTGGGTGTTTAGTGATGTGTTTCGCTTCTGGAATTGGGCCTCATAGCCTGTTGAAGCGTAAAAAAATAAGGATAGGTACATCATAATTAGTATCGCTATACTTCTCCAAAAAAGTCTACAATTTTTGGAGAAAGACTTACCTTCACATGAAAAGAATATTTATTGTTTAATTTTAATTTGTCTCATGTTAATTTCATTTCTTTTTTAGTTGTTTAATCTCTGTTATCTTCTTAATTTCTGTAGGGAGGCTATTATATAATTTTTTGTTTGTTGTTGCATGTTGGTGTTTTGAAATTAAATTGAAATTTTAAACATGTGCTTGTTTCAAGTTTTGCATTTATATTTTCTTTAATTATTAAGGACTTTTTTTAAATATTCCAGAAATATTTTTGTAATTCGAAACTGGGAATTTTGTGAAAAGTGTTTGTGTAGAGAAAGATGATTTTTTTAAAAAAATAGGTATGATTTCAATGATTATTTTCTGATATCGATATGATTCACATACCTATATTTGCAAATTATTGGCTGAGAGAGTTTAATACAAAATAGACATGTTTTTAACAGGAATGATTTAAGAACGCCCTCCGTATAATATAGCTATTTATTATACGGAGGGCGTTCTAGCCAGTGTATTTTATGATGAATTTCAATGTTTTATGTGTGTATTTAATATGTTTTTCTATGCGGTAAAATAAAAACAAATATATTTGGGAGCCCTGATGAGGGCCCTTTTTCTGTAAAATGTTATATACCTAACACAGCGTGTATCGCGTTCGAGCGAGCGCGGGGCGACGCGCTAATTGGCTGACGCACGCTGGGTCTAGCATGTTAAAACAAATAAAAGGGATGGATTTGACTTATTCATTTTTCTTCACTTCTACTCTCCGGTCCAGTATCAAGTATAAACAATGTTTTATTTCAACCTTCTCTACAACCTGCTCCTGGTATCAAAGACAGAAAGTAAAATTTGTCGAATCACCCCCTGCTTTTACAGTCTTTGACCCGTGCGTCACAAAACATATCCCCATAAATGATTATAGAGTAATAGATGTCCTCTCTTGTCCGCAGTTGTCGCAGCTGCTGGTCGCCCTGGGGCTGCTGCGGCTCGCGGGGCCCGCGCTGGGCCACGGCCGCCTCATCGAGCCGCCCTCGCGCGCCTCGGCCTGGCGCTACGGGTTCGCCACGCCGCACAACTACAACGACCACGAGCTCTACTGCGGCGGCTTCTCCCGCCAGTGGAGCAAGAACGGCGGCAACTGCGGCGTGTGCGGGGACGCCTGGGACCAGCCCGCGCCGCGCCCGCACGAGTTCGGCGGCCGCTTCGGCCAGGGCGTCACCGTGCGCCGCTACCTGGTCGGCTCCGTCATCACCCTGCGCGTGGAGCTCACGGCCAACCACAACGGCTACTTCCAGTTCCGCATCTGCCCGCACATGCGCAACACCACGCAGGAGTGCCTGGACCGGCACGTGCTGCGCGCCGAGCGCCCGGCCGGGGAGGACCCCACGCGCTTCTACCCCGCGGAGGGGAACAAGATCTACGAGATGCGCTACCGACTGCCGGAGGACCTCGTCTGCGAGCACTGCGTCATCCAGTGGCGGTACATCGCGGGCAACAACTGGGGCACGTGCGAGAACGGGACGGGCGCCGTGGGCTGCGGCCACCAGGAGGAGTTCCGCGCCTGCGCGGACGTGGCCATAGGGCTCACCGGCCAGAGCGTCATCCCGACGGTCGGCCCCGCGCGGCCCAGGCCCCCGTACGCGGCGCCCACCACCACCGCCACTACGCCCACTACCGAGGAGGAGGAGACCACGGCGGCCGCTCCGCGCGAGCGCAGCGCCTGGCCCGGCCTGCTGGCGGCCGCGCTCACGCTGTGCGGCGTGCTGGTGGGGCTGGCGCTGCTGTACCTGTACTACTACCGCGGGGGGCGCAGGATCAAGAGCCTGCTGATGAGGCGCGGCAAGGCGCCCCCCGCGCCGGCCCCCGTGCGGCCGCCCCGCCACAAGAAGCCGGCGGACTCCGCGGCGGAACCCAAAACCGACATAGACAACAATATCGAGCCGGGGTTTGAAACCATCAAACTGAACGAAAACAAGATATAAAGTGATATCGCGGAATTGATCTGGTGGTTCGGAGTGACCGGCGGATGTGAGAACACTGTCCCGCGAAGTATTCATATATGGCTGGAATGACACTGTGTAATCTTTTAAATAAAGAGGAAAGTATTCTAAGATAGAAAGTAAACACCTTGCTAGAAGTAGCCTAGTTTAGTAAAAATCTATAGGGAGTAAGAACTGACAGTATTTTTAAATCGATATTTCGCAAAATTTATTAATCTCCGCGTCGAGGTGAACCTGTACTGAACAAGGAACAATCTATTTTTAAAGAATTCTTTAGTTCAGTTGGGACGTCAGGTGTATAAGTAAAGTTGTCGGAGACGACTAAACAATGCAAAGCCGGGGTTGTGTGACCCAACGTAATATAATATTTGGTCAAATAATTAATTTAATAACATAATGACTGTAATGAATCTGGGACCAACATATTATAGATGCAGTTATAATAATTCGGGCTATGGTGGACCTTCCGTCTCCTGGCTGAAGCTAAGTGTTCTTTGCCTTCAAGTTGACGAAGATAAACGCGCTCTTATGAGAATCGTAGACCGATTTGATGACACACAGGACTCTAGCTTTTCGAATTAATCATAGTCATCGACGATAAATTTACCGACTCTTAAGACCCGTATCTACACATTACATTTTTATGAGATTTTCATGTCGAAATAATTTCTAAGATGGAGATTAGACTTCAGTAGGATTGTCGTGGGCAGAGTTTCGAGAACTGCAGGGTGACAGTTTATTCTAGCCGTTCGGTGAATTTGAGTCAGTAGCTAAAACATAATAGATGTAGTACTGTCATGCCTTCTGATTATATAAATTTTAAAAATAAACGGCTGTACCTACCTATAGTGTTCTGGGCGAGGTTTGCACGCACGTCGAGTCTCGCTGTCAAATCGACCACATTGTAGACGGGTCGGTCCTAATCTTAATCGGTGAACTTTAAGTTCAGCAAATGTTTCCTCTAAGGTGTGTGTGTGTGACAATTATAAATATTCGTCTGCACACATGTTCCCAACCCCCGCCCACAGAAATAAATATGCGAAACCATATTTTAAATTTGCCTTAAGGCTAGACGTTCACAGGAAGTGCATATTTTATCTTTGTTTTTTTCGAAAACGTGGGTTTTTATTATTCATTTGAACGTACATTTTTTTAGGACGATGAAAATTTGTTGCAAATTTAAAATGTTATAATTTTATTAATATTGAACACTTCTCAATTATTTTAGTACAGTTTTATCGTCATAATTCGTACGAAAAAATACTCTGCCTACATATAAATATTCAGAATCTATTGATTTTTTCTACAAAACTGAAAACGAATTTTTTGGCCGCGGTCTGTTTATTAATGCTTTTAGTTTCGTAATTATTGCAAACAATGAACAGTTTTTTAGTTTAATATAAGAAGAAAGATTCTGTCTAAGCTGTCGTTCTAAAAAAATTGTAGTCTAGCATACAAATTTTGATATAAATGAATAATTTCGAACAAAATAATATACTAATGCACATTTTCGAACAAAAGCGCCGTAATATGCATTTGCAGTGAACGTCCAGCCTTAACAGATCGAACATTGTCCAACAGTTTATAATCTCTAATGGGATAAGCACCAAAATGTTGTGCAAATAACTTATAGATAGTTACTTTCTAATGGGGTTTGTACTTTATTACGTGACGTAATAATTAATGAGTGCGAAAAATGGTGCATATTTGAGCACTTATATAATTTGTCCAAAATTTACGTCTCAGATGAGTTTGTAGTTCGCACATATAACAGAAAAACTAGAGGGAACATTTCTTGATACTGAGATCTATCTCAACTACGTTTCTGAGACTTATTTCAAAGTGTCTCATCCCGTGGACGAGGGTCATTGCAGATTATGTCCCTACGTAAAAATATTTTGATTCTTTCCGGTTTGGGCAATAGACTAAAAATTAAATGTGGTGTATTTTGTCCTTACCAGGCATTGAAATGTTAAGCGTCCGGCACATTAGTGCTTTTGTTGTGTAATAATTGTAGTTCTTCCTTAAGTGTAATGAGTAGATGGATAGGTCGGCTGGAAGACATCAGCAGGAGGAAGCTAGCCTGGAAACTGTCCCCCCAGTGTTGTTTGTACAGTGAATGTAAAATAAAGATTAATATTTATATATGCAGTCTTTTTATTCATTATTGCGCCGATATTCACAGTTCACCGCGCAGGAGGCCTCCTGAAGGTGAGTGTTCCACCACAGATGCTGACAACAGGTGATTACCTCAATTCTGTTTTTGCATCATTACCTAATTAATGATGAACCACGTAACGTTACCTAACATTGCCTAAATCAAAAAACACTATGCAAGCCAAAATTATTCTGTGGTTTTACTGGAATATTCATCCCGATGATAGAGACCCTAAAATTTAATTCGAAGAATCAGCCAGAGAATGGCAGAATATCCCAAAATACGCTCTTTAAGCCAGATAAAAGTTTTGGGCAATTGATAAGGTTAAAATGCATAAAAAATTAACTAACTAACCATCACGCCGTTTCCCTGCAGGGGTAGGCAGAGAGGATTGAACGCCACACTCTTCTATCCTGGCACACCACTTTTGCTTCGGCCACATTCATACATCATAGTATTGGTTTTATTCAAAAAAACAATTTGATGCCATTAGTATTTAAATATGATTTCTGGAATATGGGTGCCGAATTCACTGGTCCATTAAGGTACTGATACACATGCTTATTAGTGGCACATGAGCATGCGCAGTATTGATCTATTTTAGCCCTTGCTTATTAGTGGCATGTGTGTACGCACATTGCTAGTAATAAGCATGCTCATTAGTGGCATGATCAAAAATCAACGCCGGTTGATTTATGAGCATGCTAATGTCATTCACCATGAGAAGGGGTATCTTTTGAGCATGTGTGAACAGGTTTGCTTATTATGACCATGCTAGTATCGATTATCAATGCGATCTTCTCAGTCCGCGACAGATGAAACAAATATGGCGCTTTGGGGAAATGATAAAACATCACTTTTCCTGACTTATTATAGTAATCACGAATGTCTGTGGAATACTCGGTCACCGCTATGTAAAAATAATATAGCAAGAAATAATGTTTACGAAACATTATTAAAAGACATGAATGATTCAAATCTCACAATAAAAATTATAAAAACTAAAATCAAAATTTATTGGTTCACTTGAATTTTCTATTTCAGTTTGCAAATTTTCAATTTTGAACTAGAGTTCCTTTCTATTATATGACAAGAGCATGCCACTAATAAGCATGTGTGTTTGATTGTTAGTTTTGAGCATGCTTAATTATGAGCGTGCTAATAATGAGCAAGTGTGTTAGGACATGCTAGTTTTGAGCATGCTAATTAGCATTCCAGTAATAAGCATGTGTATCTATTCCTTTATTTTAAATTATGCGCTCATTGAATGTTTCTTTAAATAAATTGTTTGTGGCACGCGCTGTGTGATATATTGTGCCCTCTTGTCGAAACTAAATCTCTGAATACCACTACACACCAAAATAATAGTACCTATTAATTACACGCTAACACCTTCCCAAAATATTACAGGATTAGAAACGAAAGAAAGGCTTCTCCTTTCAGTCTTTATTGTCATAA
Organism: Agrypnia vestita; assembly: GCA_016648135.1. Taxonomy (NCBI): domain Eukaryota; kingdom Metazoa; phylum Arthropoda; class Insecta; order Trichoptera; family Phryganeidae; genus Agrypnia; species Agrypnia vestita. The sequence continues at coordinate 87,264 of JADDOH010008922.1, read as the reverse complement.
CATAAATCAAGGTACTGATACATATGCTTATTAGTGGCACGTGAGCATGCGCAGTATTGACCTTCTTTAGCCCGCGCTTATTAGTGGCATGATCAAAAATCAACCGCCGGTTGATTTATGCTAATGTCATTCACTATGAGAAGGAGTATCTTTTGAGCATGTGTGAACAGGGTTGCTTATTATGAGCATGCTTATGATATTCGCGGCTGGTATCGATTATCAATGCGATCTTCTCAGTCCGCGACAGGTGAAACAAATATGGCGCGTTGGGGAGATTGATGATAAAACATTACTTTTCGTGATTTAGGAATCACGAATGTAAAAATAATATAGCAAGAAATAATGTTTATGAAATAATATTTATGAAACTTTATTAAAAGACATGAATGATTCAAATCTTACAAAAAAAATATAAAAACTAAAATCAAAAATATTTTGACTTATTGGTTCACTTGAATTTTCTATTTAAGTTTGCAGTTTCCATTTTGAACAAGGGCGTCTCTATTCTATGACAAGAGCATGCCAGTAATAAGCATATGTATCTGTATCTTCATAGAAAAAATATGACTAAAAGAAATGTCACCTTCCTTCCTCGAGTCTACATAGATGTCGCCCTCGGGCGAATTAATAATAAATACCATAAACAAATACACACACGGGTGTTGCCCTAATAACCTATATTATTCCAAATAGTCCAGCTTTGACGTCACACTTTTGCCTTAATCATCTCTGTGTAGGCGCATCTAAAATGCGTCCCGTCTTTAAATTGCGGTTTTAATTGTATGTACTCTTAATATGTATTTATTTATGACGCGGACCTCTTTGGAGCACATTCCGGGGGGACAGGGACAACAGGTTAAGATTCGTTAATTTCTTCTTTTATCTTGTGGTCATTGTAAGCTCTCAAATCCACCAAACCAGTTCTTCGCCTTGGGATGAGTGTCCTACGGCCAGCTCAGACATGGACAGCAGGTGACAACCAGGGCGTGCAAAATTTCAGAGAAATGTCGCTACCGGTAAATCTGTCGAATAAGTTAGTACCGGTTTGCCGGTAATTTATCGGTTATTATGGACATGTTAAAATATATATTAAAATATACCTTTGACACGGCCTTTGCAGATCTCGATATTTAATATTTAGTTTTGAGCAGTTTACAAAATCCCTTACGTATAAACTCGCGCGATGACATTTTTCTTCCCACACATGGGAACACACACACGAACACATAAAAACGAATACCCAAACGGTCACATAAAAACACACAAATACACACTCACACAATCTCACTATTTGACGTATTGTTTTTTCTTACTTTTTTATCGATCCTGGTAATATTATTGTATATATGTATTTTTTGTAATTGGCCCAAGGCTTCGTACATCAATAATTGTTTTGTTTTCAAGATTTATTAATTATATGGCTGTAAGAAAACCACTAAATGATATATATATATAATATATATATATATATATATATAATATATATATATATATATATGGTTATTATGGTACCGATGTGATAAATAATATTATATTCGAATAAAATTAAAAATTCGATATTATGCAAATTATATTAGGTCCTTACATATGAAATTGGCGTTTTGCCGTACTGGCAAATTTGATCTCAAATATCTTCTCTTTGGTTAGGAATTCCAAATCCAAATTTATACAGCTATTTACTCATGTATTTGTGTTTTGAAAATTATAATTCATTTGTTTTTTCCTCAATTGTTTTTTTCTTTGCGTCACTCAGTTAACAAAATGAAAAACTTGAAATATCGCGTTATTTACGAGTACGAGTTCCACCGTGGCACCAGTGCTGCAGAAACGGCTCGAAGGATTAATGATGTGTATGGCGACGGTGCCGCAAAAGAAAACACAGTGCGTTTTTGGTTCCAACGTTTTCGTTCTGGAAATTTCGACCTGCAGAACAAGCCCCGTGGACGGCCGGAGACCAAAGTTGATAATGAAGAATTGAAGGCTATTGTGGAAGCGGATCCATCGCAAACCACATCCGAGTTAGCTGCAGGCTGCGGTGTTAGTGATAAAACTGTTTTAATCCACTTGAAGCAAATTGGTAAGGTGAAAAAGCTTGAAAGGTGGGTACCTCACGAATTGAGTGAAGCAAATCAACAAACGCGCGTTGACTGCTGCGTTGCATTACTCAACCGGCACAATAATGAAGGGATTTTAAATCGAATCATTACCTGTGATGAAAAGTGGATCCTGTACGATAATCGGAAGCGCTCATCGCAATGGCTGAACCCTGCCGAACCAGCCAAACCATGCCCCAAGCGAAAATTGACTCCAAAAAAGTTACTTGTGAGCGTTTGGTGGACTAGTGCTGGTGTCGTTCACTACAGCTTTCTTAAATCTGGCCAGACGATTACGGCAGATGTCTATTGTCAGCAACTGCAAACCATGATGGAAAAGCTAGCTGCTAAACAACCGAGGCTGGTTAATCGCTCTAGGCCACTGCTGCTTCATGATAACGCTAGACCACACACTGCACAACAGACGGCTACCAAATTAGAGGAGCTTCAATTGGAATGTCTAAGACATCCACCGTACTCTCCGGACCTTGCCCCAACAGATTACCATTTTTTTAGAAATTTGAATAACTTCTTGCAAAGGAAAAAATTCAACTCCGATGGGGCAGTCCAAACTGCCTTCAAAGATTTTATTGATTCCCGTCCGAATGGTTTTTTTAGTAAAGGGATCGATGAACTACCTATGAGATGGCAAAAGGGCATAGATAGCAATGGTACATACTTTGATTAAATAAATATATTATAATTAAAAAAATCGGCTTTATGTTCCTCCCATACTAAACGCCAATTTCATATGTAAGGACCTAATATTAATAATTGTTAATGGAAGAATTATTAATTTACAATAAACATTGTAATCTTTCTTACTTACTTACTTACCATCACGCCGTTTCCCGTGGGGATAAGCATAAAGGATAGAGGGCCACACATTTTAATAAATATTAATTAATATTCGGGGTTGTGTAAAAATTATGAAGCAAGCTGGTTAATAAACTCAACCGACGTATTCGAGCTCAAAAGAGCTACAAGCGATTAGTAAACAAAAATATTACAATCTAAAAACGAGCATTGAAAGTTTCACAAATCGCGTCTTAAACCTTTTGCAATTGGTGGTCTAATCTATCGAAATCGAAATCAGTCTAAAAAAATCGTACTCGTTAAAAACTAAAATAAAGACAAAATGTATCGTTTATTTTATTGAGTTTCATGAAAAGAAATAAAACTCATGTTTGCATAAATGTAACCTCGAATATTTAAAATAATTCAGGCAAACAAAAACTTTCTTAAACAACGGTCGAAACATTCGTGAACTCGCATGTAAACAGAATCTGACAGCTGACAAAAATTCAAAACGGCTTCGTTATTGTGACGTTGTTCCTTTTAAAAAAACGTGTGCATTTTCAAAATTTTTACCCACATTCACGTTGTTCTTTTTTGTTTTGAAAACGAATTCTGACAATTACGTCTATTTTGCAATAAATTATTACTCGAATATCACTTTTAATCGCTTTTGGAATGGTGACATACATAAACTTTCTCAAAAAAACGATAGAAATATTCATGAACTCGCATACATGTCAGATTCTGTTTACAAACAGAATCTGACAGCTGGAAAGAATTCAATATGGCGTCGTTAGTTCTGGTATCGCATTTCCGCTACATGTTCAGCTACGCTGAATGCGCCAAAAGAATTATAACTTCAAGAATACGTCATTCGTAAAAGACTTGATAACATCAGATAAATATCGCGACAAGTGTAGAAAATTTTTTAATGAACCCCAAAATAATATAACATCTTTAACGTATCATCATTTGGCTGGATCTTAATAATTTAAGTGCAGATTGAAGATTTTGAAACAAACTGAAGAGAAAGCTCTCTTGGTTTCTGCAATACTAGAAATGGCACGAAAGTTCTCGAACATTCGAAAAACGACATATTTGGCATAAAAGGGATAGCGCACACGCGGCTAGGAGTCTCATTACGTACGTAGTACCTACGTGCGAAATTGAGCAGAATATTGTCGAAAGTGATCGAAGCGAAAGAAACACCGTTATCGGGGCGGATTAAGAAATTGAATAATCAGTGTGTGAAATATTCTAGAAACATATAATAACTGTAAATTTATGAACAGTGCTGCGATTAAATTTGTTTTTTTGCCAAACACAGCCACGTCCCGTGACACTATTAACAATTTGGTTTTACGATGTTCATTTTCAAGGTATACAACTTGTTATTTCTTACCGTTAAACCGGTTTTCCGAATACCGGAAAAGCGCACCCTAGTGGCAACTGCGCTCGTCATCGTGAGTCCACATTACAAGAATAGTGACGACATTAAAAAACATTTTTTTTTAAATAAACATACGTATTCTGAACACCTGTCACATAATAATAAAAATTTATTTCATATAATTTTAAACGAAGTAAATATTTCTCATCAATTTTCTAACTAGGAGATCTGTAGCGGCATCTGTGCCATGTACCTATCGCTTGACCCACACTTTTGTTTACATTAACACAATAAAAATCTCCGCGATTTAAACAAAGGAGTCGGACAGCTAGAGAGATATGGCGACACCACACCAGTCGGGCCTCTGCCGTAACATCGAGCAGGCCTGTGCCGCGTCAAAACATATTTTCCTTTGTTCATCATTAATATAATTTTTGTTTTTTGAGTGGTGTACATCTTTATTTGCTTGAACAACTTTATTTGCTCCCGCGACTTAATTTTAAGCCGCGAAGAAATAAACATAAACATTTACATTCGATCGCTCTTTCACTCCTTTCATTTTCATCTTCATTCTTTCATTCATTTCATTCGACCCACGAACCTTCCCTAAACATGACAAATGCATTTCTTTGTAGACCACAACATGCGAATGGAATAATCGTCGATTGTTGATTCAAATTGTTTTATATTACATTACATTACTGTTTTATATTACAGAACATCACTATTACATAACTCTTAAGTGAGAATAACTGCCACAGAACAGGTTTTACCTAGTGTGGAGTTATTAGTAATTTATGTTAACAAATGTAAAATAAACAATTAACAATAAACAATATATTTAATTAAATTCACTGATTTAAGGACGTCCTCAATAAATTGAGTGACGTTGTCGCATTTCTCACAAAGAGCTGCTATTTTTATGAAGTATTCCCCGAGGTTATCACCCAGTTCAGGGTTATCTCGTTATTTTAATAGTATTCATTTGTTTGTATCAGTGTTTGATATACGCCTAATTATGAATTTCCAAATTGACGAAGGCGTCATTTACGTTTCTACGCAATTTGGTTATTTGCATTAATTAACTTAACTCATAAAAAAACTAACTCATAAAAACCAAGTTTTTATTATATCCCTTTCTCATTTACTATTAGAAACTGTTTTGGCGCTTAACCTACGCGTTGGGCTTCGGTAGGGCGACGTTACGAAAGGGAGTAATAAAAAATTTCCAAAAATCAAAAATTATACTATAATCAGGTATCATGTCTACCAGACGCGTCGCAGTCTTACTCAGTTGTATGAAAAAACCATTAAAAATTTGAAAAATCCAAAATTATACTATATTTTTAATTTTTTTTTAACGAAAAATTGATAGATCTTTTTGAACGTCGCCACGAGACTGCTTGCAAAGTTTCAGCTCGATTGGATCACGGGAAAACGGTTAAAAATATATCCAAAGTTTTTGCGTCAATCAGACAGACAGACGCCACGAGCTAAAATAAAGGGAGTAACAAAATAAGGAAAATATATGTAATTAACGTATTCAAAGAGAATCTCTTCATAATTTAAACGAAGCCGCATCATTAGATATTTAATTTATAGATAAGTACATCATGACATTATGATTTGTCTCGGACAAACGCACACAGGAGATGTTGCATGAATCACGGCAGAGGAGCTCCAAGGAAATGGACATAACGCCACCATTTTGTTTTTTTTTTTCAAAAATTTCCAATAAAAATAATAGTTTAATACGTCTATTTTAAAAAGTCTCATTAAAAAAAAAATATCGAATTACTTATATGTAAAAGATCATTAAAGTGGCACCCACTGCAGACTCAGGGCCATTCTATGAGAAAGGCTCCCGTATCGGCCCTACACTTTCAAATCCAGATCGCAATTTTATTGTTAAAACGGTTACCTCGCTGAGTAAGCAAAAGCTCTTCACCAACCACTTCATTATCGATAAAATCACAAATAACAAAATAACATAATATAACCAAAAGCAGATAAAAAAAATAAAACAAAATATAAAGGTTCCCACGAGATGCATTTCATAAATTTAAAAATATAGTAAAAAAAATATACATATGAATAAACACTCCCAATTAGAAAAAGAAAATAAAAGAACTTCACGAACACGCAAAGGACTCGCCAGTCCAGAAAATTGTTGCCGACATGAATCAAATCTATAAACAAAAAGAAAAACAAATTAAAACCAGGGAAACAAATTTCAAAATCAAAAGCAAATACAACAGGAAATTAAAAAAAATTTAAACTCTGGTTTATGACAGAAAAAGAAGAAGTAAAAGTTCACCCAATTTCTACCTTAATTGCAGGCTACTAGGGTGGAGTCATCCCTTAAAATATTAGGTCCTATAGAATTATATTTTCGATAAAGCCAGCACCATGGGCATCACCACGATTTTTATGTATTTTATTTCATTTAAATGTTCCACTCCACTAATTAAAACAAATAAAAACAAAAGTTAATATTGTGTTTGTACAAGGATTGTGGAATGGAGAAATTATTGGTAAATGGATTTGGTACAGATTTATGGAAAGGTCAATGGGCAATGAAAGGAAGCACGCTCTTTGTGTTAATTTGGATCTAGGTAGAAGGATTGGTTCCTCCCTTAACAGAAGGGCGCTACGTCTCACCATGTTTTTTCTGATTCACTCTGTTCCTTGTCTGAAGGATTTGTACAGTCACGTAAAACAGGTCAAAACAGTCAGGCAGTTAATGTTTCAAAATAAAGCAATATTGTGTCAAAGTCATAGATACAAGATTTTAGTAGAGCGTGCACTGTGAAAAGGTATGGGAGAAGGTGGGTGAATGTTACATCTGGTCCTGCTCATAAAGATCGAATACATTGTAAAGAAGAGAAAGAAAATAAGTCAAAAACAGTAAGTGGGGGAAATACAATATGTGGTGGCAGTGGATGGCGGCAAAAGAAGAAAGGCAGCACAACACTCCAAAAGGTAGGTTAATGCTTAGCTGACTGGACCGTAGCCCATGTCAAGGAAAGACGCCATCGTCCTCCCATCTCTTTAGACTGGCGCTGTGCACTAGCAACTAACGAAGGGCAAAACTTCATTTCGGAATGAAGGATTCAACACGCCACCAATTTGAGGGCTTCGAAGTGGACGCCTCATTTGTAGTAGCTAGCTACCGAAACATTATGCACTTCGTCTATTTAAATTAACTACATAAAGTCAGCTGCTTGTTCATTGTTCACGTAGTACCTACTTCAAAATTGTACTACACAAAATTATGCATATAGCTAAAAATTTTCGCTTATGGTATTTGAAGCGGTCATTTATCCATATCAAATTCGCCAAAAATATTCATATTATTGGAAGTGAATTTAAATGTTCCTTCGTTCCACTTCCAAGTCACACTTCGCGGCGATAGGTATTTGAAGTTGGATTAAAAACATGTGAAATCACAAGGTGAAACAAGTCGAGTATAATGAAGTGAGTACATACTTGGTTTGAAGTTTGACGTATGAAGTTCAATTAGAAACGTGTGACGATAGACGTACTATAAATATAGACTAGTTACAAACCAAAATATCTGCTACACAGAACTATATCACGAATTACTGTGAACCTAGGCGCACATCGCGGTAGTTGGTTAGCTGCGCTAAAAGAAAGAAAGAGAAAATATTATAGACTACCAACGCAGAAAATACAGAAATCTCCGTACTCTGAATTTCTCTACAAATTATTGAAATAAAACTCTCCCGTGAAAGGTTATATCCTCTTCTTTATTATGTGATGAAGCATTACAACGATTAACACAACAGACGTATATCAAGTTGGATTTTTTTAAATTGTTAAGGCAAAAAGCGCAACAGGCAAAAAGTAAACATTGCGATTAGTTACAACATCATATGCATTCTTCAAAATTAAGTTTTATTGTCCTTTCTTATACGTGGTTGTGAAAATACTTTAATCTCTTTCTGACTAGTACATTTAGTACGTAATAGAAGACATTAGAGACTTGATATCTCAGATTTGTTTTTTAGTGACTACATAGTCTATGTTTGTAGTACGTGTGACGTGTGAAGTCCACTATAATGAAGTACCTACTTCATTGTAGTACTCAGTTATAGGACTATCACCACTAGTGACAGTCACTGGCCCCTGCGGTTATGATTTCCGAGTCGCCGCTTCGGGACGTCGCTAGAGAAATGGGTTTCCCCACCCACGTATTATAGGTTCGTATTCTTTATTAATCTCCCATGAATCAGAGGTTTTACGCCATAGATTACGCACTAAAATTGAAACAACTTCTCAAATTACTACGTATCTAACGAATACACAAGTAAGGAAACTGGAAAGAATGTGAAGACTCACCGATTATCCAAGTATTCCCCTGGTTTCCGCTGCTTCTGTGAAATGAACTGTATTATAAATTGTTCATATACAGGGTTATTTGGAAAACATTAATAACCTCGCAGGACAATATTCCTGCCTTGATTTATCAAGATACTCATTATCAAGGCAGGAATCCACCTTTAAAGTTTTTTCTACTAGCTGTGGGACACTCTGTATATCTCCCACAATTATAGGACGACATAGATAAGACAATGATCATTTTACAGACTTATTTAACAGACTTTTTAAAATTTAATCCCAATTATAATAATTTAGTTGTCTGTCCGTCCCGTCCGCTGTAACTTCGTTTAACGTCCTTATTTTTTTAATAATATTTTTTTTCTTTTTTCCTCCTTTTCACTCCCTTTCTTTTAACTCGTCTGTATCGTCTGCTTGTCGGCTCGTCTGTTTGTCGCTTGTCTGCCGAAAAACTTAGGATCGATTTTTAACCCTTTTCCCGTGATCCAATCTAGCTGAAACTTTGCAGGCAGACTCGTGGCGACGATAAAAATGATTTAACAAATTTTCGTTTTATTTTTTTAAATTATTATAGTATAATTTTGGATTTTTCGAAATTTTAACGGTTTTTACTGCTCCTTTTCGTAGCGTCACCCGGCTCGAGCCCGACGCGTGGGGTAAGCGTGAAACCTGTTTCAACTAGTAAATGAGAAAGGGAGTATAATAAAATCTTTGTTTTTATGGCTTAGTTTTTTTTATATAAATAAATAAATACTTATTCCCTAGGAACTAACATGTAATAGTACCGTCATTTTTATGGGGTTACAGCTAGTATTAACATAAAAATATTAAGCATACATAAAACTCAGTGATAATAAGGAGGAAAGTATTATATAATGCACATTGCTAGGAAAGGTGATGAGTTTCCAGGAGGTATATGCCTCACTATACGACGTACTCTTTGTATTTGGTATAAAAATACCTATTGTATTCAAAAAGTTATTATATTCTGAGCATATACGCGGGATAGGAGAGTGCTTCCTTTTATTGATGTGATAAGTTGAAAGAGGTAGCTCTGTCTGGTGGATTTGAGTGGGACGTGGAAGGATGGCAAGCTGGTAATTTCAGGAGAATCAATAAGATTTTGAATAATTTGGAAAAGGAAATAAAATGACATTTTCTGGCAGACATTTCATTGTCATCTTGTTTGGCTTGGGTGCTCACTGCCTAAATCATGTGGGAGGCTTCTGCTTACCGCAATTCCGTCCATCTTCACGGAGTTACCTACTCCATTGCTTGCTCTAATTTTTTCCAGTAACATCGTACATAATACAATCATAACGTACATATCGTCGCTGTATATATAACTGGCTGTTCCCGCGCGGCTTTGCACTCGTAGATTTTTAGAACACTGTTTGGATTGTCATAGAACTTTTGCGAACCTTCTAGAACATTCTTCTTCCAGAAGTTTCAAGAAATCTAATGTACAGGAACCTTCTAGATACACTGACACATTCCCCCACTCAGTTTAGAGCCTTATAGAACTTTCGAGAATTTTCTAGAACCTTCTCCTTCCAGAACTTTCTAGAGCAGGTTTTCCGGAACCTTCTAGACTCACCGACACAGTCAGCCCGCCTATTTTGAAATCTGAAGCATTTGCGGCCTTCCCATAACAAAACAATGTGCCAGAAAGCACATTTTCGTCACCCACTCCCACGCACGCACAGCCACCCCCACCAAACTCGCATATTTTCGATGTGACACCAAGGGCTATCCATCACCATAACAACCGATGGGTGGTTATGGCGTATTAATATATATATATATATATATATATATATATTGATTAATCCTATGCGACCGCGTATATCGTCGCTGTACATAGAATTAATCCTATTTTTCAAAACAGTTTTATTCGGTCATCTCAGAATGTACTAAACGGCACTTAGGATTTATTATATATACAGCGACAATATTTACAGCTGTCTCTTTTTACATGCTTTTATTTTTAACTGTCTTTGTCTTTGTTTCTTTACACATTTACGAATACGTAGTGTATTTAGTGGATGACCATACATTATTATATCCTTTTCGACATGATTTGGACATTATTTCGACTAAAATAAATAATTTTCCATTATTATCGAACACAAACATTTCGTACCCGGCGCTGCACGGGTCAAGGATTCAATTAAAAATAAGTTTCTGGGGGAAAACAAAGGCTTAAGTATTTTGCAAAGCCTCTAATAAAAACAATCATCCCATTTAATCTAGGCTGGGATGGATGGGATGTCCAAGACGAAAATGTGGCCTATGTTTTCCGCCGGGTCCTAAAGAATACGTATGCAAAATTTTGGTCAGATCTGTCAACGGTGCAAAACTGCAATAATGATGAATGAATGCAATAACGCATTCAGTGTTGAGGTTATACAACCTGTCGCGCACGATGCTCGTCTATTCGAATCTCGATACTCTCACGCGCACACACATTCGTATATAATAGAAAGAAAGAGAGAGAGAAAGTTGCATGGAGAGGGCATAATGCTTCTTCCTTAGGTGACGATTTCTAGGTACTAGTCAACTCCTACCGCAAGCCGCGTTTAGGAACTTCGTTCCAAAGGGATATTTGAAAAATAAAGGAATTTAGACAAATGGAATAGACAGATGTGCGCAAAGGCTCGGCTTGCCCCCGGCACCGCCAGGCCGAGGTCGGACACGTGAACTTGCAGGCGGATGCGAGCGCTGTTTTGGGAAATCCAGCCAAGAGTATTGTCTGAGTGGGCCGAAGCGAGTTGTCACGCTTTTTAGGACGCTTCCGGCGCAGCATCCAAGCTACACGGAGGTCACGGTGTCAGCATGAACTTGGCACTGTTAGGGCCGGCTGTGTCAACTTGGATTTGATGACTGTTTAAACTGTGAATCTCGTTTAAGCCAGCGGGCGTGCCGTAACATAGATAACAATAAACAACCCAAAAAGACATCCATACCTACTTTCCCTTATATAAAACATAGCTTCGTCTCTACGAGACATCTACACCTATGAAACTCAATGTCTGTCTGTCTGTTCTCTATTCGACTCAAAATTGGGAAACCTATTCTTTAGGACCCGGCGGGTAATATAGCCCTTTCACCCCTTCCCCTCCCCCAGATATATTTTCGATGCAAATCTGTACCAGAATGTTAGTTCACTTAGTAAAAACCACTACCACATTTAAGGTCTACTGGTTTCGAGACTACCCGTCTCTTTTTCAGGACCAACACTACCTTACTATATTCCCGATAGATTCCTGATTGTTCTGTAAGCTATTAAGTGCATGATTGTCTCTGACAAGAGTAACACGCATGTGATAAATATTGGTGAAAGTTTAATAATACTACGGTTGTGGTGTATAGTGGTGTGAATATAGTAGTGTAGTGTTGGTCTTGAAGAAGATCTTTAGGATCCGGCGGGTAACAAAGGCAACATTTTCCCTCTCCCCCTTTACCCTTTCTCCACCCCCTGATATATTTGCAGTGCAAATCTGTACCGTTCAACCGATCTGACTCGAATTTTGTGCACGTATTTTTAGGGCCAGTCGGGTAATAAGGCGAGATTTTCCCTTCCCCCTCTAGCCCATCCCCTCCCCCAGATAAATTTTCTGTACAAACCTACACCGCTTGACCGAAAGGACCCAAATTTTGGGAGATTGTGATTTTGATCAGTGGGTTATAGGGAAGGACACACGCCCTTACATTATTCAAGGCAGGTCTCCGGATCCAGGGTGAAGTCAACACAGAACTATGACGATTCCTCACGTATCCCTCATAAGAAGGGCGGCAGATTTCTCCGCTATTCTTATGGCACAATTCGTTCCTCATCAGAAGGACCGCACGGTCACTTATGAAAAAAGGGCACACACAGTCAACAGTCTAAGTAGTGATGTCAAATTTAAAATCTATGATTTTAAATTTGACATCACTACTGGTAGAGGATGCACTATAGTGTGAAAGAGAAGTGTAAGGGGTGCGTTCAGGTAATAAGGTAGAATACAGGTAATAAGAATTCAATTGATTTATCAACAAGAGTGGCAAAACTGCGCTAATGCAGCCCACGTTAGACGAGATAATTTTGGATCCTTCGGTCAAAAAATATTGAAGACTAAATCAACCAAAGAATGCAAATGTATTTTTCGGAGTTTTTTTTCCGAAAATGTGATTTTTTATTATTCATTTATATTAGAATGGTCATTTTTCTAAGACACTGAAAAAGATTTTTTTGGCTGCGGCCTGTCGATTAATGCTAATATTTTCTTAATTATTGTAAAAAAATGTTCAGTTTATTACTTTTATACAAGAGCAAAGGTTTTATCCAAGTTATCGTCCTAAAAAAATATAGTCTAGGGTAAACATTTTGATATAAATGAATAAAAACCCACATTTTTGAAGAAACAACCGAAAAATGCTAATATGTATAAAATTATTAAATGACTTCATTTTGGATAAAATTATTTTATGACACAATAATTTTATTTTGTGAACATCAATAAAATATCTTATGTTAAACATTATTTTTGTCGAACAGTAATTTGTTGTTTTTTTTTCTAACCCAAAGTTAGCCAGAGATATTAGAAATCTAAATTCAACATAACCTTAATTTATCGAATTTGAAATTTTGTTCCAACACCTAATGTCAAAGTTGAATTTGCCGAATAAAATTAATAAATTCGAAATCGGAATATTTTTTCATTCCTACTTCCTTTTACGCGTTTTCGTCGTCGTATTATTAATTAGTCCCATAAACCGAGTGAAAGTTGCTACACATCATTAAGATAAATTATGGAAGTGTCACAGAGACGAAACTATTTATATACGAAGTCTTTTTATAGGATGGCCCAGGGCTTACAACCTGTATGAGCTGGCTTAAGTGAAAACTATACACAATGCAACGTTCACCAATTCCATCGTAAGAACATCCACACATTATAAAATTTTTGAAATTTTTTTATGTGTTCCAAATCCGAAAACCTTTCATTTATTTGAAGGAACAGTGCTAGAGACATCTGTAGTCTTTTCTCATGAACTATTATACATAACGCTATCTCTATATTTTAAAGTGCTACACATCAATAAACGAACAAGCCAATGGATACAGATCTTCTCATTTTACATTTTTAAATAACCCTGATAACTTTTTTAGGATCTTCACGTTTGTGTTTACTAGGGTATTACGCCGTGTTGTTACGACCTTTCGGGCTGACGTTTCGGATCCCATTGCAGGGTCCATCATCAGGGCTGATGTGTTGTTGTGAGTTTAGTGTTGTGGTTAAGTATCGGCTCGCAATACCGTGCCGAAGTCATGATGTGTTGTATTATGTTTTGTGTATGATTCATCTGTTGTCTGATCACTATCTCTGCGGAGTCTGTGACGAAAATGACTTTGAAGCGCCGGATACCAAGATGTTTTTAAATTGAGACCATCATCTCTATTAATATTTATCGGGTGCTTGTAGATTTCTAATGCTTCCTTGATAAGACGCGTATGGTGACTCTTAGTCTTTCCAAGGATTTTCGATTCGAATGCAAAATGATGGCCGGTATCCAGAAAATGCTCAGCCAGTGCTGATTTTTCTGTATGACCACCACATAACAACACGGCATAATACCCCAGTAAACACAAACTTGAAGATTCTGAGAGGCCGTGAAAGTCAAAGAACATTCTTAACTTTTTTAGGATTTGTTTCTAATGTATTTCTTTGTTATAGATACCCCAGGGGCATGAGGTCTATCTCATTTATATCAAATTGTATAGTTTTCCTCCTCTATATATGTATTTTACGGTTAATTAAAATATCGTTAGTGTTTGAACCTACTTGAGTTTTTTCAAGATTATCCGTATAGCTGTTTTTTTACAGTTTTTATGTAAGTTAGTTAGATTGACGAACAATTAGTAGTCGTAGATGACTAATTGATGATGTAAATAACAATTCTATTCTTTCTATCACTTGAAGTTATAGACAAGTGGCCCGTGGACTCTTGAACAATCTCCGAGATGCGACTTTTGCTACGAAGAATAAGCGATGACCGCATTCATTCGTATTCAAGTGTTTCGATATTTACTTTAACTACAGCGAGGAATGTAAGGAAACGAGACAAAAAAACTCGCATTACAACACTCGATTTATTCAATAAAAGTTATGTTACTAAACAGGTTAATAATCAATCATGTCTTTTTACTTTTCTGGTTTCTAAAAAAGTTTCTATGTTATCTCTACATGAGAGAGTACGCACATTAATTATCCTTGGCTTTACCCAATCGAGATTCTTCGGGATATGCTTGGCAAAAATATCACTAGCATCACTAGTCTCTAAAGACTGGAAAGAATATATTTATTTGATTACGCAATTTATCGATTGTTGTTCCATAACCCGATAATAATGCTGAGCATTGGTTTGTATGTTTAATAGCATTAGTCAGCATAAAATGTTTCACTTACCGATACATAAGTCTTTCCTACCGATGATTATTCCTGTTGGAAGAGCTACCGCTATGGACATTGATCTGTTCCATACCTCTGAGAGGGTTTCCCGAAGCAGTATTCTACTACATTTTTGAATACATGTACATTGTCGAAGCAGCGTCAGTCATCCGTGACGCTCTAGAACAAATCTCTCGACGGAATTTATCTATAAAAGGCGTCACGCAACGCGGGGTCAGGCAATTCATTCGGGGCAATAACAAGTGCGATATCTCAGCGCTAGAAGCAAAGTGATTAGTGATTCATGACAGGTAACTCACGCGATACTACCAATAGAGCGATCTCAGTGAGACTAATGATACCCGCGGTAATAAAGGAATACCGGAGCGAAGGTAATTAAACATTGAATGGGGTGTACTAGAACGTGATCAAATCAATAGAAACAGCGTTAATTAGTGCAAAGTAAGGGACAGTGAAATAATAGGGTAGAAAGGGGTAATGGGAGTCAGAGTTCTAACACCCAAACAAACGAATATCGGCCTAAAAGACTCAATACGTGACAGCTCGCACTCCCCTGACTGCCCATTCAGTACGCGTCCATCGTTCGCACAGGAAGGCTACCGCGTGTTTTCGCGCGCATTCGATGTAATTTTACGAGTGCATGAAATAAGTGGTGAGTACATTATTACAACAAACCCGAGTATTCAAAGTAGTTTTTTGAGTGACTGTTAACTTACATTATCGATTTAGAAAACATTTGTAATGTTTTAACAGGAAATTATTTATTTACTAATTATTTAACACATTAGGTATAATCGGGTAATAAGAGTCACTGCAATGCGGGAAATGAGAGTTGATTCCATCAGCTAAAGAAGTAAAAGAAAAAACATAAAAAACATAAACTGAAATCAAAAAGTAAGAAGCAAAAACCTCAGAAAAGGGCAAATGAGGCCAAAAGGCGTATACTCCAAGAGAAGATCACTTCTTTGGAATCAGATATTAGTTTTAATAAGATATGTGATGACGACGAATATGATGATATGAATAATTGCCTAGTATGCGATGAATTTGGTCGCAACACTGAAGAATGGTACACGCAGAGTGCACAGATGGGGTTTGGCCACAAGGTTATGTGTGTGACAATTATTAGGCCAGGCTGGCTCTCATTGTCCCCAAGTGACTATAATTACCCGCATATGTCGACAATGGTTCTTAAAGTTGATATTTTTTTAAAGTTTAATAGCTACTAATGTTTTATACTAATATATACCTATATAAATAAATAAATTAATTAAGGAAAATAAAAATTAATCTTAAACAAAACTTTAACCCTTTTTACATTAAACAATTATTCTACACATATTTACACTTGGACTTATGACTCACTCAACTTTCACTAACATTGCACTTGATACTTTGTAGATACATAATTACTACCTTATGAAAATAAATATTACTGACGAATTCAAAAAAATATTATAATTGTGTTCTATAACGTCCCTCTGGGACTGGCGTAGCCTAGTAGAGTGGCATAATCCACAAATTTAACAAAAAAAAAGTGTAATTTATCTTATATTTTATTGTTAAATTAGTATTAAGTACCTTTATTTGTAAACAAGGATTTTTTTGAAATAAAAAAAAAAGATAATGAAACTGTTTAAGACTGGTAGTTTAACAGTTAAACTGCAATAAGAGTTGATTTTCATAAAGTTAAAACAAAAACTTCGTGTTTCATTTCATTTCTTGATTAAGAAATATTTCGGAGACATTCAGTTGCTAAAAATTAAAAACTGTACTATAATTTAACTCGTGTACAGTGACTTTCTTTGGTAATAAATTGAAATAAATTTAATGTCCAGTATTTTTATTCGCCTCCAAAGGCATGTCCCGTGACAATATTAATTAAATGTAATAAATTGTCATGTGCATGTGATTTATTGAATAAATTTAATTGAAATGTCGATATCATTTTCAATTATTGATTGCCGAGAAGTTGTGGCTCTGTCGGACGTAGAGCGACACTCCTCGAGGTCGAGCTGGTGAAGCTCAGGGTTTACTCTGGGTCCAGACAATCGTCGGAACTCTTCACGCCACAGGCATCCGAGATTTGTATCTCGCGACGTCCGCACGAGTGATTTCCGTATCACTGCATATAATTGTGATTTGGTCAGATCGTTCCGGTGGTTCCTGCTCACGTCATAGTCACAATAATATTTGTGCTTAAGTAAGTAAGTACTTACCATCATGCGTTTCCCGTAGGGGTAGGCAGAGAGCCATACTCTTCAGTCGTGACATACAACTCTCGCCTCATCCACATTCATGCATCTTCGCATGCAATCTCGACAGTTGTTGAGGCTTCTGACGGGACCATCTTCCAGTATCTGCTACGTCTACCACGGTCGCCCTCTCTTTCTGGCGCCGTCAACACTTGCACTATAGTGCGAATGAATGAGGAAAGAATCTTAAGAAAGATGTATACATCTTTCTTAAGATTCTTTAAGGGATCTCATCACCACCGCATTCAGTCTACTTTCGTTCCTCTTCTGCCAGCTCCAGGCTTCACTTCCATACATCAGTGTCGGTACCAGAACTCCATTATCTACCGCTAGTTTTGCGTCGGTAGTTGCATTCAAAGCACCGTTCATCTATTTCCCGCAGTCACTCTCCTCTCGATATCTTTCTCAACATTCCCTCTTCTATCGAACATACTGGAACAAGTAGACGAATAGAATTTTAAAAGAGCTATAGCCCGACTATAGCTCTTTACACCCTGTCTATTACTTTCCTGGATAGATCCATGCTTGGAGTAAGCCTAAGAATTAGAAATGATGAAATTAGGCGCAGAACTAGAGTGGTGGATATCATGGTGTAGCAAAGCTAAAATGGCTACGGGCAGGGCATGTTGCAAGGCAGGATGCTACAAGATGGACTCCCAGTATTCTGAAGTGGAGACCTTGGGAGAATAAAAGAGGCATCGGAAGACCTCATAAGAGATGTGCCGACGACATAACCGCCGTGGGGGGAAAGAAATGGCTACAATTAGCAAATAACAAGGAAGGATGGAAGGGCATTAAAAAGGTCTATATCCAGCAGTGGAGAGTTGATAGCTGAAGAAGAAGAAGAAGATATTACTTGGACAACAGATAAGCAGAAGTATTGAAAAAAATCTTCTTGTGGCTTATCTTAATAACTATCGACATTTCACCCAAAATGTAAAGAATATGTAAAAAAAAATGCAATCGATATTAATAAGTTACCTACTGTAATGATAGTTCAACGTTTTGCAAAAAATAAGCAGATATACTGAAAAAAAAAGCTAACTTTGCTATTGATATTTCTCTTTCACTTGCACTACCGTGGTAGTGCAAGTGAAAGAGAAATGTACCTTAAATTTATTTTTATTTTTATTTTTTACCTAAAATTTATTTTTATTTTTATTTTTTGGTAAACATAGAGTACAATGTAATAAAAAAATTATGCAATATCAAAAAAGTATACGTTTAGCATGACCAGTGAAGTTTCCTCGTAGCTGGTGAAAAAAACTAAGTAAAAAAAATGATAAATAATAAAGATTTAAATTATGATAATGCATAAAATGGGAAGGATGGGAAGAGGAAGGGAATGGGATTAAATTAAAGAATTATTAAATTTATTTCAATAATCATAAATGAGATTACGGAGTTTCATTTGAAATAAAAGCAAATTGTCAATAAAAATGTCTAGGTTATTTGTAAAATTTAACAGATTGTATTTTGAAGTGGAACGAGTTACAAAGCAGTTTTTTTAAGTAGTTAGTCCTACCAAAGTTTGGGTAAAATAAATTATTTGAACGCGTTGAGTATGTAGGACAGCTTAAACCTATTTGCTCTAATAAATAGGGTGAGTCAACCAAGTTATTCAAGATTTTATAAAGACAACACAGATCTTGTATGCATCTTCGATTTGATAGAGGAGGTATTTTATGATAACACTCGCTTTCTGTGTGTGAGTTGAATTCTAGACGGGAACGGAAATTTAAAATATTGAGAAATTTGCATTGGATATTTTCAAGTCGCTCACTGCATGTAGAATAATAAGTATTCCAAACTCCAGTTGACTGCGTACAAATGAAAAATACAAAGTGATTAATGTAAACGGTGATTGAAATGGGTTTGTCGTTCTGGCAACGAAACCAAGGAGTCGATACGCTTCATAATGTTTTAAATAAACTTACAAATTAACTGCAATTCGTCCACCCCGCGCTGTCTTTGGCGGAACTGATTGATCCGAGTGTCCGGTGAGATTGTGTTCGATCGTTTTGTCCGGTAAGCGATGGCACTAGTCACGCTGTGCGCGAGAAGGTAAGTCACGGATGTTGCGCCTTGTGTCTCGCTTCTTGTTATTGTACGCGGACGCGGATAGACTGCCTCCGGCGCCCTACGCAGGGCCGGATCAGAGCTCTTCTTATTTATTTCTTGTAAGATACAAAATACCATAAAACAAAATAATACGCATAAATAAACGCCATATTAACTAAGCAAAAATGGTGAAATAAAAGAAAATAATACAAATTTAATTTAATTCTCAAGTAGTAACAATGCTGATAATTACAATTTTAAAATAGGAAAACAAAATATTAACACAATAATTTATACTTATTTGAGTTATATAAGCCTAAAGTGCTTTCGATGGGCACAACCATCATCTTCAGAGGCAATATTAGAACTAATATTATATGTAACTCAACGCAAATTACGGTTTGACTGTGCACCGTGTATCCGAACACACCTACGCACTCTATTATCGGGGATTCCCCTAACATTGAATGAATGGATTTGTTGAGTTCTCAAGTTGTCAATTGTTACTTGTTTCACACATAACATGAGTTCTTTCATCAAGTTTCGTTGGGTTGTTAATAAGGTTAAGTGCTCATTTCATGTAGTTTTTGTTTTGTTATACGTATTGTTCGTTCCATTTTATTTCCGTCGTGTGTAAAAGTGTTAACTCTTGTAAAATAATCTCAAATTAAATCTAATAACGTGACCTCTCGTAAGCGTGAAAAAAGTGATATTTATTTTCGACCGCTGGGAATTTACAAACGGATAAAAGAATTGTTGTGCTTTTTGAACAAAAATTTTCCGGTGGTAAATATTAATTGTTAAATCTCTTAGTAAAAAAAGAACAGTGGTGTATTATTTATTACCTTGTTTAATTATTCGTATTCGCCTAATATTAGGCTTATATTAGTAGTATTCGTTGCATCACTATAAACAAGTAATCATCTGCATTAAAAAAAATTATTTAATTTTTTTCGACATTAGCATTACTTATTTTCCGAACACACTGCTACCCACACTAAACCAGTGGAATTCTGAAAAGTTTGTTTATTTTAAAATAGAACATCTGTTACGTATGAAGTGCCGCAGATTATCCTTGTTACGGTGTGATTCACCGCCGTACTTTCCGTTCGCCGCCGCCCGGTGTCGGTGTCCGGTAAACCCTCCAGTCCTGCCCTGCGGCGGTTATCCCAGCCGGTGTCACTCTTCGGAGGCTCGGTGCGCCGCTGTCAGTACTCGGTGTCGCAGTGTCGTGTGGGTCGCGCCGCCCAACTTAACGGAACAGTTTACCGCGCACGCGGCTGTGCTCCTGGTATTTGCACAAATCAATTCCTTTAGTGAGAGAGTCGATTTCAATGTGCGAGAAAGTTCATTTATTTTTTTGACTTATTAACTTAGTGAATAAATAATATTTGAGGATCGGCCAACTATTTATAAACGGAGTTTACCGCACTCCCGGCTGTGCTCCTGGTATTTGCACAAATCAATTCTTGCAGTGAGCGTCGATTTCATCGCGGGAAAATTCGTTTATTTACAAAAAAAAATTAAGATTCTTGATTAGTGAATTAATTATTTATTGATCGGTCAACTAACGGAACAGTTTATCGCGCTCCCGGCTGTGCTCCTGGTATTTGCACAAATCAATTATTATAGTAAGCGTCGATTTCAATGTGCGAAAGAAAGTTATTTTATTCCCAACATATTTTTTTGATTTGAGTGAATAAATAATATTTGAGGATCGGCCAATTTTTTTTATAAACGGAGTTTATAATAGTTGGCCGGCTGTGCTCCTTGTATTTGCACAAATCAATTATTCTTACATTGAGCGTCGATTTCACCACGGAAAATTTCATTCATTTACAAAAAAAAAAATTATCTATTGATCGGCCAACTAACGGAACAGTTTATCGTCTTCCCGGCTGTGCTCCTGGTATTTGCACAAATCAATTGTTACAGGGAGCGTCGATTTCACCGCGCAAAAATTCATTTAAAGAAAAGCCGGTGGTTTTATTAAATTTTCTTTGTTGTGGAAACTGAAAAAGCAAAAATCTATACTTTTTTTACTCCTAACCGGCCCTTAGTGAATATTCACCGTGCTACCAGCTGTGCTCCTGGTGTTTACATAAATCAATTCTCGTAATTAGCATCGACATTGTATGTAATCAAATGAGTGTTATTCATGTAATCGTATATTCCAACGTGTTTTGAAAATAAATCTTCATCGTCAAAGTGATAAAATAAATATTTTGTCATAGAAAAACTTTTCGTAATCATGATTCAAGACAAAAATAAATAATTAATTAGAAGTTTTAAAATCAATTTGATTCGATATTTAAATAATCGTGTTTTTTTTACACCATTGTAAAATCAGCTATTCCTTTGTGGTTTGTTCATTGAAAATTAAATTAAGCACAAATTCATTCACCACTATATTTTTGGTACCACTGACCGGTTTCGAAACCAACGTTCCTTCTTTCGGGTAAACTACAAAAAAACAATAACACTTTTTTTTTAAATTTTCTAATTATACTCTAATTTTATACACTTTTCACTAAAAATTTATTGTATAATTAAAACTAATAAATTTAACCACTTGGTTGTCTCGTATCTAATAGCACAAATATCAAAAAAATATTCCTTGCGCTTTGGTGAAATGTTAACATTTGTAAAACGTTGGCTTTCATGAAAGTAATTTATATTGAATATTAAAAATTCATTCCATTTGATACAAGTCAAATTTGACTTGTACTAAAGCGAGTTAATTTTTAATATTCGATATAAATTACTGTAGTGATGATGGTCCAACGTTTTATAGAAGAAAAGTCAGAAATATTGGAAAAAAGGACTTATCTCCGTAACTGTCGACATTTCACTCAAAGTGTAAAGAATATTTTATATTTAAAATTCAATGAGACACCCTGTTTAATGTCTTTTTCCCTACTTATACGGTCAGGTATAAGTCTTTTCATATAACCTTGCAATTGAGTTAGTGTGGGTGCAGTGCGTAATATGCGCATTGTTTCGATGTGTTGAGTTTACGAATACGAGAGGGGCGTATCCGTAAACTTAACACAAGAAACAATGCGCGTATTGTACGCACTGTACCCACACTAACTCAATTGCAAGCTTATATGAAAAGACCTATACTAGAATTATTTTGCGTCTATGAATAGTTTTTTTATCACCCAGACGTTGCATACGATTATTTTTTTTAAATGCTTGGATAAAAATGTGATTACATATGCAAAATTAATTTTTTTTTGTTTAAAATAAAGTAATAAATACCTACAGGATATTTATAAAAATACATACATATTGACCACATCTGTCGTTATCCTGATAGTGAGAATTACAGAGTTACGACTTCTTTTCGTTGATGTAAACTGAAGCGACCTTGCCTAGTGTTGAGTGTTTTGAGTGTGCCTCGCCTCGCCTAGTGTTGAGTGCGAGGATGGGTCCTTGCGGGAGTTGGGGCTGGAGGCTGGCGGTGTTGCTGGGCTTGTGCGCGGCCGTCAGCTCGCAGACGCTGCCCAGGACGCCGTGCCCCTCCGTGTTCCAGTACCAGACGGACGGGCAGCAGTGGACCGGGCTGGTGCAGGTGACCAGCCCGCCGCTGGGCAGCACGCTGCGCCTCAACCTCAAGATGTCCATAGGAGTGCAGCTCCCTACGGTGAGTCGCCCCTTTTCAAAACAATCCAGTCACAATAAAGCTAAAATAAACACAGAAATAATTAAATAATAGCAAAAAAAAACTTACCCATAAAAACCAAGTTTTTGTTATACTCCCTTTCTCATTTATTAGTGGAAACAGGTTTGGCGCTTACCCCACGCGTTGGGCTTGAGTCGGGCGATGCTAGAAAGCGAGTAATAAAAAATTTCGAAAAATCCAAATTTATACTAGATTATTATTTTTAAATGAAAGTTTGTCAGATCATTTTTATCGTCGCCACGAGTCCACCTGCAAAGTTTCAGCTCGATTGGATCACGAGAAAAGGGTTAAAAATCGATCCAAAAAATTTTCGTCAGACAAGCAGACGCCACGAGTTAAAAGAAAGGAAGTATAAAGCATGAAAAAAAATTGAGTGAGCCTTACAGTAGTCGCGTAGATGTGTAACATTTGAAATCTCACAATTAAAAATATCAATAGAGCAGCGAGAGAAATTAACCTTAAAATTTAAAAATGCTAAATACAGAAATATATATTCGAATAATTATTCATTATTACCCACTTGCATTTTTTATCAATGATCTGCACTTTTTTCAGACACTTATTATCAAAAATTCATCTATAAATACATTTATTAATAT
Organism: Agrypnia vestita; assembly: GCA_016648135.1. Classification (NCBI taxonomy): domain Eukaryota; kingdom Metazoa; phylum Arthropoda; class Insecta; order Trichoptera; family Phryganeidae; genus Agrypnia; species Agrypnia vestita. The sequence goes on along the minus strand of JADDOH010008922.1, from coordinate 63,563 downwards.
ATTAATATTAATACCAGACTGCATGGCCGAATTCGAAAGTAGAAGAAGAGAGCTATCTGTTGTATTTTTAGAAATTCAAATCGGTTGACAAACGCTCGAGTAACGCCGAAACTTGGTTTAGGGGTTGTTCATACACAGCGAGAACCGCGCGGCTTCAGAATCGCGTGGGACCAGCGCGGGTCTTATTTATGTAGGTTTGTATGTAATCGTGGTTATCCCTCACAACACACAAGAATCATAATTCTTTTTGGTGAGGTATATATATACCTACAAAAAAATGACTTGTATAATAATGTTGTAATAAAAAATTAAATGTTGCGTTATATACATACAAAAAACATACGACGATTCAGAGACATACGATGCGAAAAATCAAAAAAGGGTGCATTTTCAAAAAAAAGTCAAGTTTTATCTATTTTCGGTTTTGTATTCAAAAGTTTCGAAACTATACAACTTTGTCAACCGCATTGTTTTTTATTTTGAAAACAAATATCTGACACTAACGTCGTTTTTGCAAAAACATCGACATTAACATATACACCTACATCGTTATCCAATAAACAGATCTTATTTTAAATTCAATAACCAATCATTCGTCAGCTTTTCAATTGTGCATCTTTGTGGTTGGTACTGGATTCAAGATGGTCGACAATACATTAATTATATTACTGGAACATTAATTTCAAGTGAATAAATTTTTGATAGTTTTATGGATGCGCGCGCATTACGTGGTCTCGAATTTCCGTTACACGCATTTCGCTACAATGCAACTTCCGATACAATCAAAAATTTATCCTCAATGCGCCAAAAGGTGAAAAAAGAGTTAAAAAATGTGTTATCTAAAAATATCGGAAAATATATTCAACTCGTTATAAGCGACGTGCATGAATTTATGTACATATTTGAAATTTACTTCATTGAGGAAAAGAATAAAAAATGTCATGTGTTTACAGAATTCTTTATTGGAAATATTGTCAGTAACAGGTTATATAAACATAAAAAATAGCACGATGAAAATACGTGTATGGGAAAATAACATGAAATATCAATTATTGGAAATATTTTTAATTTATTACTTTATGCATATGCATATTATAATTAGGTACACTTAGTTGTAATCAAGACATTTCTTTCATATTTTGAGTATGAAAGAAATGTCTTTCCTTATATCGAACGATTCAAAAGTATCTAATTAAAGACCTACATTATTAACATAATATATAAACCCAACATATAAAAAGTTTCATAATTTTTCTTAATTAATTTGAGAAAACTAACAAACTTTGTATAAACCACGATAATTTTTTTTTAACGTCTACCGATTTCGATACTGAACTATATCTTCGGATCTATCTAACATTTCTAAATTATCTAGCTTAAGGTTTTGGCCAGGGCATATTCCTTGAGTTTTAAGGTACATATACACATGATTATTACTGGCATGCTCATTAGCATGCTCAAAACTAGCATGCCCTAACAACTGTACATACTTGCTCATTATTAGTATGCTCAAAGCTAACAATCAAAGACATATGCTTATTAGTGGCATGCTCTTGTCATAGAATAGAGACGCTCTTGTTCAAAACGGAAACTGCAAACTGAAATAGAAAATTTAAGTGAACCAATAAATCAAAATATTTTTGATTTCAGTTTTTATAATTTTTATTGTAAGATTTGAATCATTCATGTCTTTTAATAAAGTTTCATAAACATTATTTCTTGCTATATCATTTTTACATAGCGGTGACCGAGAATTCCACAGACATTCGTGATTCCTAAAAGTAATGTTTTATCATCTCCCCAACGCGCCATATTTGTTTCATCTGTCGCGGACTGAGAAGATCGCATTGATAATCGATACTAGCCACGAATGACATAAGCATGCTCATAATAAGCAAGCCTGTTCACACATGTTCAAAAGATACCCCTTCTCATAGTGAATGACATTAGCATGCTCATAAAGGTACTGATACACATGCTTATTAGTGGCACGTGTGTACGCACATTGCTAGTAATAAGCATGCTCATTAGTGGCATGCTCAAAAATCAACCGCCGGTTGATTTATGTGCATGCTAATGTCATTCACCATGAGAAGGGGTATCTTTTGATCATGTGTGAACAGGTTTGCTTATTATGAGCATGCTTATGTCATTCCGGGCTTCGTGGCTAGTATAGTCCGCGACAGATGAAACAAATATGGCGCGATGGGGAGATGATAAAACATTACTTTTCGTGACTAATTATAGGAATCACGAATATCTGTGGAATACTCGGTCACCGTCACAAAATAATATAGCAAGAAATAATATTTACGAAACTTTATTAAAAGGCATGAATGATTCAAATCTTACAATAAAAAATATAAAAACTAAAAACAAAAATGTGCGGATGGAAACTGTTTTGATTTATTGGTTCACTTGAATTTTCTATTTCAGTTTGCAAAGTTTCCATTTTGAACAAGAGCGTCTCTATTCTATGACAAGAGCATGCCACTAATAAGCATGTGTGTTTGATTGTTAGCTTTGAGCATGCTTATTTAGGAGCATGCTTAAAATAAGCATGCTAATAATGAGCAAGTGTGTACAGTTGTTGTTTATAAGTGGCATGCTCATTAGCATGCCACTAATTAGCATGTGTATCTGTACCTTATATCAACCGGCGGTTGATTTTAGAGCATGCCACTAATGAGCATGCTCATTACTAGCAAATGTGCGTACACACATGCCGCTAATAAGCAAGGGCTAAAGAAGGTCGATACTGCGCACGCTCATGTGCCACTAATAAGCACGTGTATCAGTACCTTTATGCTGGCCTAGATAGGACTGGTTACCACTTACCAAATTCTGCCGATGACCCGCCGTTGTCGATCTCCTGTCCGATATTCTTCTCCCGCTGTTTTTCATGTTGACTGCAACACTTCAAAGCCACTAATTAAAAATATATTCGCAACTTTGTATTTGCCGCGACAAAAACCGACTGCTATAGACGTACCACTATAACTAGGCGTGCGAGGAAGGGCGTCGCTGTCGCGTAACAGAAGTTGTCAGGGTGTAAATTTATTACACAATACGTAATGTACAGAATGTCCGGTGACCGGTGTCGTATTAAATACAGAAATTTGGTCGGGCAGCACTAAAGAAACCACGCAGTAATGGCGGCCGTTCTATCTGTCAAACTGTCAGATGGTAATATCGGTCCATTATTCGCTTTTTCAGCTTCGCAAAACTTTAATACTTCATTGGCAATTGTTCTTGCACCATCCCGGACTGTTTAGGATGTTTTGGACATAATAATTCAGTGTATATTGGTAATCAAGATGTCACAGCTCCCGAGCAAATACAAAATTGAACCGAATGAAAAGGCGAGGGGTTACCGCCGGGTGCGGGCGGGGCGGGTTTTAGTTCCAAATTCGCCGCACGCCAAGTTACGTTGGGCAAGCAATAGTTTGAGCGCCCGAAAAAAATCTATGGCTTGCGGCATCTGTCATACATAGAGAACTCCACGCTCATAGATAATTATTATAAAGCGACCAGAGACAACTAAGGATGTCGTTTTCTTATTTAAAAGTATGGCCCGCTCCAATAGGCGGCTTTAGAGTTCTGAGAAATTATTATTATTAAGACATCTTAGGTGTTGTTAAAGAGTTGAGGTTATTATTACGGTCGTTGGACATATTTAACTGTAAATGGTTACGGATATTTTATACGGACCGTGTGTTTTTCCGAGAAACGATTCTCGACGTTTCGTTGAAGTCATGTTCAACATAATCAGGTCGCCCTATACCTCCGCGGGTACAGGTCGTTCTCCTGATGACGTTGAAGAATAGCAATTAAAGACAACGCCTTGCATTTTTATATCAGCAATTTTAATAAAATGTTCATCATTATCCATTGCATTAATGTTTTGTAGTATAAAATTTTTGTTTGGACTGTGCCTGTCTCACTAGAAATATCTGTGTTGAGACAGGCATAGTTTGCAATATTGTGTAGGTTACTATTAAATAGATAATAAAGTGTTTAAAGTAACATAATAGAAAATATATCATATATATGTGGTTATGTTGTGGGTTTGTGTAAGTGTGCCTATTTTACAATGTTAGGTTGATAAAATACAGCAAATATTATTCAAAGCTATTTTCATTATTTGAATGTGACATGAACATAATTTTTAAGTACTTACTAAAAGCTCTATAGACTTGCACAATTAAACATACAAAACAAAAAATGTTGATCAATCCCGATAATCCCAATAATCCTTCCGATTTTTCGGTTCGGCGTTGATCTCGTAAAATGCCTCGAGATCTCGCGGGATCGGGATTGCATTCCCTAGTGGCAACGAAGTAGAGGAAATAATTTAGAATATTTTGAGTTTGTTCAAATCTTTCAGAACAGTGCTGGATTTTTGTCACAGAGACATTATTAATCAATTAATCAATTAATGTATATTATAGATATCTCACAGAGACGAAACTGTATTTCTTATGGGAAAGTAGGTATAGAAGTCATTTGTGTGTACATAGGACTTATGACCTATCGTATGGTTGGCTCAAGTGATAATTTTACACAATGTAACATTCGCCATTTCCACCCATGATAGAATATACCATGCCTACTAATTTTTGGAAGTTGTATATATATTTGACTTGTATGACAAGCTTTCACATATGAGTTGTAACCGCCTTTCCGTGCAGCCTGTACAAAGCCATTTTCATTCAAAGCCTGTACAAAGCCATTTTCATTCAAAATGACTTTGTATAGGCTGCATGGAAAGGCGGTTACAACTCATATGTGAAAGCTTGTCATACAATTCAAATATATATACAACTTCCAAAATTTAGTAGGCATGGTATATTCTATCATGGGTGGAAATGGCGAATGTTACATTGTGTAAAGTGATCACTTAAGCCATACGATAGGTCATAAGTCCTATGTACACCCAAATGACTTCTATACCTACTTTCCCATAAGAAATACAGTTTCGTGTCTGTGAGATATCTATAATATACATTAATGGAAATAATTTGAATAGAACGAGCATCTTTTGTGTTCCAGAGGTACGTGGGGCAGCTGGAGCTGCTCGGGGGGCAGACGGAGCTGCTGCAGCAGATGCTGCGCGGCGGGCTGCTGCGCTACAGGGTGCACTTCCCTGTCTTCAGCCCCCTGCCGCAGGTCACCGCCGTCACCTTCAACGGAAACCTCATCTGCCAGGGCCCTCCAGGTAACAAGCCACTGTCTCATATATGTCAATATCCACCCTCCAGGTGCGAATCCGCTCTCTGCTGTGTTGTTCTAGCGGCCGGCCGCTTCGCAACGGTTTTTACGACCGGTGTGATTGAAAAAATGACAATTTGGAAACGATTGAGTAGGACCAATATGGAAGCTTTTGCTCTTAGAACGATCCTGGGCAAGCGGTGGCTACCATTCACTGTCACCGGCATGGAAAAACATTTTAAGGGTGCCGCGTGCTGTCCATTCTCTGGACAGGACCACACCAGTCCCTCTTTCGCTGTCTACTCCATCGTACAATGTCCTCAGCCTCACGTATCCCACTTATTCTAGTGTTCCTCACGCGGTCCCTCAGCGTCTTGCCTGCTATCATCCCCAGCGTCTTCATCTCGGAAGTCCTCAATATCTTTATGTGTTAAATAAAACGGATATTTTATGCAACTTATATATCTCAACAAACTATCAAGTGTTTGGCGCCCTATTCTCACGACTTTGATTCCATCTTTAAGAGGCGTCGCAGAAAAGCCCGAAGATGTAATCAGTACATATTGCACACTGGCGACATCTATCGTAGAAGAAATGAACACTCCACAACAAAGTGCATATAATTTACGACCTCGGAAGAAATAATCAATTCGGCCTTCAGCCTCGCGGTGCTAGGACGCTCTCCTGATGACATTGGAAAAGTCTTTGCGAAACGTCGAGATTTGCTTCTCAGTGAAATATACGGTTCGTATAAAATATCTGTTTTAATTAACACACAGTCTAACGTCTGTAATAATAACCTTAACTCCTCAATATTTGTTTAATCCTGATTGTATCTGCCCTTGCTTTAACGCCGTATGTCATTATTAGTCTTAGGCATGCTTTGTAGATTCTCATCTTGCTCTTGACGGCCATGTCCTATAAAAACATGTATTTTACAGCATAAAATATGCTCACTGTCTCCTTACCTAGATGCTATGTGCTAAAAACAGGATCTTTTTTAACATCGATTTAACATATTACTTAAATTTTTCAATTTATTTTTGTACATAAGATTTACATAGCAAACGTAATTCAAATCATAAAAATTATAAATATTGAATTAATAACACATATAAAACGATTAATATCAAATATATAAAAGAATCCTGCTTCGGAAAATCCTCTCAGAGATACGGAACAGATCAATCCAAGTGATATTGTTCAGCATAGCGGTAGCTCTTCCAACAGCCATAATCATCGGCAGGTTGGTCCTGTATATTGGAATTGAAACAATCTATGCTGACGCTGTCATAGGTAATTAATTATCAGGAACGTATTGTCTCTTTACGGGTAAAACTCACGAACCGCAATGCTGGCCAAAATAAGTTATGAATACAAACATCTCTATTCCAGGTAAAAATAACTAAGTGAATATTCCGTGCCTATTTATATTAGTTATATATTGATAAATAGATAACTAAAATAGTCAAACGGCGTATGTTACCAGTGCACGTGTGACCAAGCGACAGATATTCGGCGCGAGTACCTACCGACGAATGAAAAAATTTCTAGTGCGGACCTGAGCGACATCGGTAATTAAAATAATAATCAAATTCTCTAGTGTGAATGTTAATAATTCGGATGAATGTCATATACGTTTAAAAATAATATTGCTTCAAATAACCCTAATCAAAAAATTGATGTCTCATTGCCAACGGCGACATCTATACTGGTCTATGGAGTTGATAATTTTCAACCACAGATGGCTGCAGTAAAATACAACTCACATATGATGCAAGTTGTACAAAGTTAACACATGTACAACTTTGGTAGGCGTGGAAGTCTATCATGGGTAGAATTGGTGAACTTTACACTGGGTAAAGTGTTCACTTAAGTCAGCTCTTATGGCCAGGGTCAGAACCCCTGTGCCATCGTATAAAAAGAGCATTTGTTTCCCATATAAATAACTTCATCTCTGGGAAAATCCAGTAATTGTGTTCCCAAAACAAACGTATAGGTACTTGAAAATATTATTTTACCCTATAATTGTTCCAAATAAATTCATTTTAAAAGATACTAGCTGTATTCTATCAAAAATGACGGCACTTTTACATACCGGACAGACAGACAGACAACGAAATTATTGTGTTTGATTAATTTTCTACATTTATAAATATTGATTGTATCCCTTGTATGTATCTACTTGTATTTTTTATTAATTACACCTACATGTTTCGGAAAAACCTCTGCATCGTCAGGGTGTTTTAAAACACCCTGACGATGCAAAGGTTTTTAATGATTATAAATGTAGAAAATTAATCAAACACAATAATTTTGTTGTCTGTCTGTCTGTCTGTCGGGCATGTAAAAGTGCCGTCATTTTTGACAGAAACATGTAGGTGTAATTATTAAAAAATACAAGTACCGAGATACATAAAAATAATGCATTAAATGTTTAAGAATGTCAATGTTGCTGAATCAAATTAATTAAAAATAAAAAAATTCTAAATTTTACTAAAGTTGTCCCACAGATCCGCATTCTCCCCTAATCGTGCACTGTCAAAGTCACGCCTTTATTAATTGTCTGCATGTATAATATGATTTGAATATCTAAGCCATTAGTTATTCGAATATTTTATTACTTTCAATTACACGCGGAATAAACACAATCCGGCTTTGTTTTTTTTCACCAAAAAATCCATTTAGCATTAAAAGAAGAAAAGTATTATTAAATATTTTTTATCATTAATTTTTTATCATTATATTTTTATCATCGTTAACCCGTCAATTTTTTTTTTATTATTCATATTCAATTTCTGTTTATATTCAATTTTTCGGTCACCAGTTAAGGCTTTGAGATTAGCTCAGCGTATTGATAACGTCAGTGATGGACATTATTAAATAGAAAATAATGCTTATTTTGCTTCTTATTTCTCATTTGAGCCACTTAGTAGGCTTAGTGATGGGCATTATTACGTAGAGAATTATAATTTTTTGTACCTCATTTTATACACGTCTTCATTATGTACCTATGCCATCTGGTAGCGTTAGTGACGGACACTGTTATAAAGAGAATAACATAATTTTGATTAATAATTAATATCAATGCTATATGGTAATGAATGCATTTATTCCTTTTAAATTTCATTAAACTTAAATATTTCAAAAATTAAGTATTTTATAAAAAATCTTATTCGGAGCAGCTACCTATTTATTTTATTAAAAAATCATACAGACAATGTTTCCATTTTATTTAAAATCACTTTGAAATCATATTAATTTCGAAAACGGAATGAGATCAACTATTGGATAGGAAGTTTTTTTTTAATAGAGATGTGAACCGGAATACGTGTCACATCAATATTCTTACTATTTTCAAACTAAGCTCAAAAGCTTGTGCTATGAAAATAGAACTAACTTGCTGGTCTGGAGTGAGATTCGAACCTTTGGATCACGAGGCGAGGAATTGGAGTTACGGACGGACATTCGAAATTATTGTTATTCGAGATGATTACTTTTATGACGTTTTAAGAATACGCCAAAATTGTATATAAAAAACATTTTTTATTAAAAATGTAATATTTATGTAATAGGAAAAATAGGACAAATTTAATTCATTCAAAAGTTTGATGGTTGCTGCAAAAAACACAAGAATTTTCCTCATACATTTTTTTAGAATTTTTCTCAACGTCAAAATTTCTCAGTGACTCCAACACTCAATTAATTTGTATACAGGCATCTCATAGTCAGTAGCGAAATTTGCTTTTTATTTATTGTTTTTGTGTTGCGTTTGTAGAACTAACTCCATGTTTATTTTTAATGAAACATAAAAGAAATTTAATTTTAGTAAATATTATTTAAATTGCAGATTAAGCGTTAATTTTAAATTTTAGTGGTATAAACAAAGTTAACTAGTTTAATTACATTCATAATGAATAACCACAAAGTAATAGCAAAATACAACAGTATATTATTTTACTTACTTACTTACCACCACGCCGATGCCTCATCATGCGGGTAGGCCGAGAGGATAGAGCGCCACACTCTAACTATAACTCGCCTCATCCACATTTATACATCTTCGCATGCAAGCTCGCCGGTTGTTGAGGCTCCTAATTACACCATCTTCTACTATCTAGTTAATCTGGTCATGCCACGTCTTCCGTGATTTTTCTGGCGCTATCAACACTTGCATTATATATATTTCTTACCATTCTTTCCTCATTCATTCGCTCAACATGCCCAAACCATCTGAGCGACCCTTTTTTAATTCTATTAATTATGCTAAGATCAGGTTTACATTCATTCCTAATATCTGCATTCTTTATTCTATCATTAATTGATTTGTCACCCTACGTCTGAGGGTTCTCATTTCCACTGCATTCAATCTACTTTCGTTCCCCTTCTTTCAGCTCCAGGCTTCACTTCCATACATCAGTGTTGGTACCAGAATTCCATTATGTACCGCTAGTTTTGCCTCGGTAGTCATGTTTTTATTATACACTGTTGCGTTCAAAGCACCGTTCACCTCATTCCCCGCAGTCACTTTCCTATCTATATATTTCTCAACATTCCCTCTTCTATCAAACATACTTCCCAAGTACACAAACTCATCTGCTTGTTCTAAACATGCATTGTCTACTAGTATTTCACGTTGTCTTACTTTCCTCCTTCTCGAATACCATCACTTTTGACTTGTTTATATTCATAATAAGGTCAATTTCCTTGAATACATCATACGTCCTGCTTACTAGACTCTGTAAGTCTTGTTAATTAATTTTTTTAATATCGTTAGTAATAATCGAAGCTTGCTTTTCTTTAATATTTCTGACTTATTTTCTGTAAAACGTTTAAGTATCATTACAGTATATTTACATCATTACATAAAATTATTTTTCAGATTTCTGCAAGGTTTTAATCATTTTATTTGAATTTTTATTATTTGATATAAATTACTTACATGATAGTCTAATGTTTTACAAAAAATAAGATGGATTTGTTGGAAAATATGCACAATTTGATGTTGCTTATTTTCGTAACCGTTTTCAAAATAGAATAAAGACGATTTCCCCAAATTGTTTGCTCCTAGATATGAGACAACCTGTATATAAAAAAAACAGATAGCAAGATGAGTTCTTTATGCCATTTTTGTTTGTTTTAATAAAAAATTACATTTGACACAAGACGACCTGTACAAAATAATTAAAAAAACTCGGTGTGCAAAATGCTAGAAATTTCTCACGTTCCAGTGTTGATTTTATACAGCTTCAATACATATTATTATATGCTGACTCAATCAATGGCGTCTTCGGATGTTATTGAATCTTTGTTAGATAAATTAATTGGTATTTTATTTGTTTATTTATTTAACTAATAATAATACTGACACGAGATGGTAGTATCAGACAGCATTACAGCAGTACAGACAGCATCCGACAGAAGTCTACACCTTTTAAAAATAAATTGGAAACTTCTAAAAGGTCTCGAATAACCCAGTAGATTCTGAAAACATCGCGACGCGACATTTGCCTATAAAAATTAATCGACCGGCTACTGCGCGCTCAGTTTGTCAGACTTGACAACCGGCTACTAACATGGAAAGCGAAATGGTGGGCGCTAGCGCGTGTGTGTTCCAGCGATAGTAAATAAAGAAAGTACCTACCGACATGCGAGAAGTTTTACAGTGCGAAATAGAGCGATTTAAGTAACATGCACCAGTATATCAGAGACATGTAATTCAGGAGTGATAAAAGTGCAGCAAAGATTCTAGAACGGATACAATGAATTAGTGTGTGAAATATTCTAGAAATATTTATAGTGAATATAGGAACAGTGCTCCGATTAAATGTCTTTGCGTATTCAATAAAAGCTTAAATATCTTTAGAAATAAGAAATTAACATTTTTCCAATTATAAATAAAAAAAACATCTTTCACAATCCCTTAATTATTCCTAGACCCCCCCCCCCCACTTATATTTAATCCGCCTACACTCCACCCCTTAATTTATTTTTAAGTCTATCTAATGATCATTTAATTTAGTATACTTGGTATCCTCCTGAGGAAGGGAACTTCGTTCCCGTAACATGTAGAGGTGTTTGTTCGTATTGAATAAAAAAAATAATATTTAGTGGTGTATACCAAATTGTGTTTTATTTAATTATTAAATATGTCACCATAAATCGTTCATTCAAGAAGAAAAAATAAAATAAACAAGTACCGACTTAACGAGTTAAATAAACCGCTAGTTTTAAATAGCACGCCTAACCTGTTTTCATTCGTATCGTGTTCAAATTTGAAGATATTTTTTAAAATGCCAATGTTGACAACAAGTTTAAATAAATAACCGAAGCACCAGGAAGTAAAGAGATACGGGCATGACCCCTGATATTCCGGTTCAGAATTGGCTGTGTCTTCCTTCACTCCTCCAGACGTCTCGAGGTATCTAATGTGGATCCTACAGCTGATTTTACTCATGGCCAAAACCAAAATACACGTGGTACTGTTTTTCCAGATTTGTTTGTTTGTTTGTACATTTTTTATTTAGTTGTAAAAAGAACACATTCTTTATTATATCCCCTGTAATAACCCCAGGATGGTCATTACTTTAAATATGTATTGAAAATATTTAAAACTGAATTCTCTTCATCCCTCAATAATAAGGCGTGCATAATATGCATATTAATTTATTATTATTAATCTTCTTCTTCCTCAATAATCCCTAATAATCCTTTTCTTCTTCTTCAGTCCTCATCTCTCTACTGCTGGATATAGGTCTCTTCCATGCCCTTCCTTCCTCCTTGCTGTTTGCTAGTTGTAGCCATGTCAGCCCATCTCTTTTGAGGTCTTCCAACGCCTCTTGTATTCTCCCAAGGTCTCCAATTCAGAACTCTGAGGGTCCATCTTGTAGCATTTTGCCTTGCAACATACAACAATCTTTCTTATATCATCTTTTAATACAGTGTATTTGAGCCGTAGAATTACAAAATCCGCTCTGGACATTTTTAATTTTTATTATCGTCTATTAAGTGTTGGGATAAAGATCTTAAAGATCCAGACATTGTTATTTTCAGAATACGGATATATGTCTCTTAGGCTTACGCCAAGTATGCATCTCTCCATGCATCGTTGTGTGCATTTGTGATTTTTCACACTTTTCTTTGCAAGGGCCATCGTCTCCACTCCATACGTCATCACTGGCAGTATGCACGATTCAAAGATTATTCAATATGTATATGTAAACATAAACTGAATTCCTCTTCTCTGGTCGGTTGCCTTATTACTGAGAATCATGACCCCAAAGTAAGCTAACTTTACAGAATTAATTAAAATACACGTTTTTGTGTAATACTACGTGCAACACCATGAAGGCAGCCATGACAAATCGATTATTACGAAACCTTATGCACAATTTCGTAAAAATATGCGAATACGTATCTTAACATTTTTTTCGGGTTGTTGGGCTGTCGGGCAGTTAGTTCATTGGCTATTTAGCTGTCAAGAGAATAAATCAGGAATATTGTCATCTGTGACGATCTTAGGATGAACCTGTTGTTGCTACCCAAGAAAAATCGCAGCTATATTGGCTTGGGCATACCCTTCACACGTGAAATCTATAACTAAACAGATATCTTCAGTAAACATATTTTCATTTAAGAATGACAATTGAATTAGTATGTGTAAGAGGCACATTGTTTCGTTGTGTTGGTGTTTATACCCGTAAACATCAACACAACGAAACAATGTACGCAGGGCTTACACATACTAATTCGATTGTCGTTCTTAAATGGAAATACCTACAGCAGAGAAAAGAAAACCTGTATGAAGACACAGGGAATCATAGAAAAGGCTAATGAAAAGACTCCTCATCATATTAATGTTTGACCACCAAGTTGCGTGAGGTCTTCCACACATTTCATCTTATTGAAGCTTTGATTATATGGTAATCTGATCTCTTTACGTGATCACACTATCTCAGCCTGACTTCTCGCATCTTCATTGTGATTAGTGGAATCTTAAAACTCTTTCTGAATTTCTTAATTTTGTTTATGCACGCAGATATGTGTACGTGAGGATTAGCAGTTAATGAGTGTATGATCTGATGATGCTGTGGCGTTTCAGCAAGACCGAGATTGCGTAATACCAGGACAACTGACGGAACATTCTCGAAGGCCCAACATGTTCTGACGTTTCTAGAAAAATATATATCTTGCGTACACAGAACACAGACTTGTTTCTCAAATTTGCTATTCGTAATGTTCGCGAGATAATTTAATCGATTTATTGTCGCTGAATCCACAGTAGTCCAGGAATTCCAGAATATACGTGTGTATCAGTGCTGAATGACAGTACGTAGAGCAAATGAGAGATCTTTGAGAATGACAATTTGTCCACACTACTACCGAGCACGATTTATCATTTCTCGTTTTACATGGTTTTAGAAAAAACTATTCTTAGCATAATTTGGATTACACGGGGATACTTTATATATCGTGTGTACGGATTACAAGAAAACTCAACTTCTTCTTCTTATAGTGCCATCTCCAATCGGAGGTCGGCGATTATATTGGCGATAACCGCCACATGGAACAACTCAGTCAAGTTATGTTGGTACCAGCCATGAGATGCGGCGTCTTACTACATTACGTTTTTCGCTTATTTTCCCCTGGATGATGAGTTGATTAAGACTGTATTATATTCAAAAAAACATTATCATTGTGAAGTTGCAATTCTTCAGAACAAAGTACTATGAAATTTAAACCCCAATTTATTAACCCTTATGTTACTACCCTGATACCTGGGTACCCATTTTCGACTTAAGGTTTAAATGTCGAAAGAAGTAATTTTAATGTCAATCCACAAAGTTGCACAATCAATTGAAACAATTAAATAATTTCATTCATAAACGCCAGATGCTTTTATCCGTTTGGATTTCCATTATTTAAATTATTTGAAAGGGAGAGAAATGAATGGAAGACTGGCATTGCTATGAGAAGCAGTGACGTTCTAAGAAGCTATTTGACCACTGTCTAAATATCATTTTGTGAGATATAAAACAAAATAATAATAAAATGGAGGACTTCCATCCAGGTTGGTACCCGGGTACCTTGGGTAGCAATAAGTATGAGAAATTCCGGGTAGTAACATAACGGTTAATCAGTTAGAAAGACATGCAGAAAAAATCAAATCAACGAAAATATATTTTGGCTGCTACCGGGATTCGAACCCAAATTTTTTTCTCGTTATGTATATTAGTATGTTCTAAGGACACAATTACTTAATGGATTTTTTCCACAGAGAGATTATTTATTAAGATAAATTATATATGTCTCACAGAGGCGAAGCTATTGTTACGGGAAAACGTAAATGGAAAACATTCTTGTTCTTGGGCGGAGTCGGTGAACGTTGCAAAGTGTAAGGTGATTACTTAAGCCAGCCAAAGCAAGTAGTAAGCTCCGTGAACGCCCAATAAAGACGTCCATACACGTTCTCCCGTTTAAATAGCTTCGTCTCTGTGAGACAAAAATATCGTAAGCTTCTATCATGTACAGTGGAATGACAGTATATATGAAACTACCAGGAGACGAAAACAATATGACGACTTTTAAAAAAAAACTAAAAAAATACCTAATGCCTACTTTGAATGAAAATTTAATATACTTATATCTAATGCAAAAATTATTTATTAGGAAATATAAAAATTATTGTATTATCTACTTTAAGAGTAAATAAAAAAGACGTCTATAATTTATTTTAATCCTAGTGTTTTCTCTTTATTCATAAAAAAATGTTACCACAAAGTTGTAATTTTTTATTAATTATTAATTACTACTAGCTGTAACCCGTCAAGTATTACGGAACATTGGTTCGCGTCTTTGCTACGCCCTAGTATATATTTATAGCAACTTTTTGGCGGTCCGCGGAGAGGCGGCCGTAGCAACATGCGTTGAGCGGCCGGTTCGGGTTTATTTATGATTTATTTAGAAGTATAATGTGTTTGTATTGGATCCGTTCTTCTATTTATCCGTACTTAATGAACCAAGCAGCCGTGTAAAAGGAGAATTGGACGTACATTGAATACAATGAATGGTTACGCACGTTGAAAGTTGCCAGTGCAGCGCCTCGTGATTGCAACCGCAGCACGTACCAACCGCGCGGATTTTCCTCCAGAAGTGATGTACTCCGAGATAAGGCCCGCTCTATGTGCGCCAAAAGATATCCAGCGAAGATGTTATTGTTTTGCGTAATCACGTATTGTGACCTCTGTGTATTGATGGATGGATCTGTGACGAAGCAAGCGGGCTTCCATGGGCTTCGCAGGTCGGCAACATGTGCTTACGCTCCACAATTACACATGTTTATCATATCAATCTTAACAAGGACGAAGGCCACATTGGTATTTTGGTGGATTGGTTGGTTGAGAAAAGAACTCACACCCGTCCAGAAGAATTATTTCGTCTCATCTTGTGTACTATGTGCGTGTGTCGCGTATGCGGTATATGGGTAAATGTGTACAGCAGAGTTAACAAAATGAAAGTTAATTAACAGGGGGCAAATGTTACTTCATTGGTTGAAGTATTTGTATTTCTCTGTAATTTTCTTAAACATTATTTATATCTGAACTCTCTGGCAGACGTATCCAAACTGCACACAGAAGATTCTGAATGGTCGTGAAAACTTGAGAACATTTTTAAGAGTATTACTTGTTGGTGTTCAACGTTCTTCAACAGAATAGTCATCGTTGTAGCGAGCGGGAGCGCGTAGGCCATATCTTGCTCTGATTGGCCGAAATGGGTTCGGTGTGTAGACCTCTTTCCAATTAAGAAAGACAATCGAATTAATATGTGTAAGCCGTGCGTACGAGGCACATCGTTCCGCTGTGTTGGTGTGTATATCTGTAAACACCAACACAACGAAACAATGCGTCGTAAACACGACTTACACATACTAATTCGATTTTTCTTCTTAAATGTAAATTGTTTTACACCTAGATTCCGCGGCGGCTCCTGATCATAACAAAATTATAAATCTTTTTTATATTTTTATTTCTCGTCTTGATTAATTTTCACACTTGCTCGCTTTATATTTAATGCAACTCCCTCATAATTTCATTTTCATCCCATAATTCTGAGAGCTCAATCACCTACTCAATGCACATTTGATACATCTTTAGGGGTCTTGGTTGAGGATAGTGTATAACGTATCTGGAGAAGCTGCTTTTTAGGGTCACCACCCGTCCTGCGACGGGAAATCTCTAAAATCGTGAAATGCTTGATAATTATATTCGCACGATAAAACAATTACAAGTTATATATAAGTACGATTACAAAGACAAGGATAGATACTCGATGGCCTCCGGCCTACGCCGGGGGACGCTGAGAGACTGACATGCCCGTATAGGGCGTTGGCTGCTTTTTATATGGTTTGCGAACAAAGATCTTTATTGAAGTCTAGCTGTATGTGGATTGCCGACGATGCCGTAAACCCTGCTGTGCTTCGATTTGCTTACGCGGCATTCTTGCCATGTCCGTGTGAGCGTGTGTGGCCAAGATTGGTGGTTTATGGACTGTGGTAGGAAATGCCACACCTCTAGAGATGTAAAGTTGAGTGATTTATCTTTCAGTGCGCTACGGGTACGTGACCACCATCAACCTGGACCACACTCTGGCCACAGGGAACCGGCAGAACTCCGGCCGGCCAGACTACTCCGGCGCGGGGGGGCAGCCCGGCGGCGGTGTGGTGGTCATCATCGAGGAGGACGAGGAGCCCGCCGCGCCCTCGCCGCCCAGGAACCCGTACGGGGGCAACAATCCCGTCACCGTCGACGCGGGCTCGGGCACGGCCATGTACAACAACCAGACCGTGGAGCTGCGCCCGGCCGGCGGCGGCGGCCAGGACTACTGGCTCGTGTACAAGGACCGGCCCAGCCCGGAGGACTTCGCGCGCCCCGTCAAGCTGGAGCCCGAGCGGGTCACCCGGCCGGACGCCCTCTCCACCAGCACGGAGCGGAACGCGGCGCAAGAGTAAGAAAGACGTTTTGTTATTTGCTCCTCTTCCATTTGTGAAAATGTGAATCCTTCCTGCCGCCGTCTTGACCTCCCCATACGGCGCATCGCGCGTTCCGCTGCTGTAAACTCAGTGTACATGTAAATTTATTCAATTTTTAAGTCGGATAACTGTGAATATTTATACTTATTTTTATATTTTTTTTATTGTTGGCATTTTATTTTTACATCTTGCAAAACACAAGGATTTCATTACAGTACATGCACATTTCATTACTTAATTGTCCTTAATTTATAATATAATATTAAAACCACCGTATTAAAACTTATATGCTTTTAAGTATCCACTTCACAGTTCAATGTAGTATTTTTTTATATATTTTTTGTATTAATATTTAGAATAACGCTTAAATAAGTAAATACATGCATCCATTATTATTGTGTAAATTGCTAAAAATGAGAAAAACCATCGGTCATCGCGAACGAAAGCATAAAAAAAATGAAAAACAAGTCTGGCCCGGCCAATTGCGCAACCGCTACTAAAGAACAAAGTTCGACAATACACCGAATATGACGCCTAGCGCAGATTACTACTGCGCTCTGTGCTCTGCGCACCATGCACTGCGCTCACCGCAGCGATCCCCCTACTATGGATGTACCAGTATAAATTGGCGTGCGAGGGAGGGCGTCCCTGTCGCGTAACAGAAGTTGCCAGGGTGTAAATTTATTACACAATACATAATGTACAGAATGTCCGGTAACCGGTGTCGTAGCCTTTAACAGAAATTAGGTCGGGCAGCACTAAATAAATCAAGCAGTAATGGCGGTCGTTCTATCTGTCAAACTGTCAGACGATAATATCGGTCCATTATTTGTTTTTTCAGTTTCGCAAAACTTTAATACTTCATTGGCGCATGTTCTTGCACCATCCCGGACTGTTTAGGATGTTTTGGACATAATAATTAAGTGTATATTGGTAATCAAGATGACACAGGTCGCGCTCAGAGACGAAAATGAACCGAATGACAGGGCGAGGGGTTACCGCCGGGTGCGGGCGGGGCGGGTTTTAGTTCCAAATTCGCCGCACGCCAATTTACGTTGGGCAAGCGATATCTGGAGGTGGTCTATCTTGGAATCCTCGACTGCCCGATTCCAAATGTTGATCTCCAACGCTGAAATACATTCCATGTTCCCCTCCACGGCCGTGAGGGTAACGATCAAAGGAAATACTCAGGTCCTGAACCAAATGCAGATGGTCTCGGGTCTTGGACAATTTCATGTTTTATCCGTGGTGTCTCTGTAATGGTGTTAGGCAGACGCATCTTCTGGGAATGTATTGTGTTAGTACTGTTAAATTCCGAAGCACCAACGACGGATGGTCGAAAAGTAATAAATTTATATTAAAAAATTGCAAGTTTCTCAAATTTATTTTAAATGCTATAACTAAAGTATATAATAGACATATAATTCAATGAAATAATAACACACGAAATAAAATCAGAATATACAGAAGTAAATGAGAATGTAGTAAAATACAAAATTGAGCAGAATAAAGAATAAATCAGAGGGGGGCATAATATATAATGAACTTAAATAAAGGAAATTGGATTGGAAATAAACTGGAAAAAAGGTGGGTGGGTGGGATGAGGGAGGTAAAACAAGAATATATATTTGTGGTGTAGGTGATTTACCGGTGGTGACGCTGAACAACATATTCATAAATGCTTTTCAAATGTGATAAAGTTAATATAAAATATGTCTTAAATGTCTTGAATAAAATATGTCTTCAAATGTGATAACGTTAATATAAAAATGTCCTTAAAGTCATTATCGTACGACTTGCAATATAAAAAATTAAATCATTATTTTTGCACAGAAAATCAACCTTTTGACCCGCTCATATCGGTGACCTTGCTCTGGAAAGCGAGCAAACTCGACCTCATTTTTTTTTTTTAAGATTCGTACACGGTGATATTTTTATTCCAGCTGAATTTTACTCGCGCATCCTGAACATGGAGTTGCGGAGTCATCTGCCAGCTGAGCCTTACCTTCTTCTTCTTCTTCTTCATCAGCTTCATCTCTCCACTGCTGGATATAGGCCTCTTCCTTCCCTTTTCATCCTTCCTTGTTGTTTGCTAATTGTAACAATTTCTTTCCCCCCAGAGCGGCTATATCATCGGCCTTTGAGGTTTTTCGATGCCCCTTATATTCTCCAAAGGTTATTTCAGAACTCTGGGATGCCATCTTGTAGTATCCTGCCTTGCAACATGTCCTGCCCATTGCCATTTTAGCTTCGCTACACGATCCATGATATCCATTAGGCTTATCTTATCTCTTAGGCTTACTCCAAGCATGGATCTCTCCATGGATCGCTGCGTGCGTTTGAGCTTTTCTACACTTTTCTTTTCAAGGGCCATAGTCTCACTCCATACGTCATCACTGGCAGTATGTATGATTCGAAGGCTTTTCTTTTTAGGCTAATTGGGATCTCTTTGTTATCGAAGATATGTTTGAGTTTGCCAAAAGCAGCCCAGCTCATTCCTTGATCAGATCTTGGCAAATCTGCTGTTTGCCTTACCTTACCTAACTTAACCCTAAACTGTGAAGTGTCACATCCTGAAGTGTCCTCTGATCCACAGGCGCTGCGGAGTCACCGGCCAGCTGAGCAACCCCCTCATCGTGGGCGGCGAGGCCACCGCCAGGGGAGACTGGCCCTGGCTGGTGGCGCTGTTCGTGAAGAAGGTCTCCTCGCTGGAGTTCATCTGCGCCGGCACCCTGGTCTCCGCTAGGCACATTATAACAGGTCAGTGTGTAATGCCTTCGACCAGAATCATTGTTCTTGCATTCATTTGATTAAAACCACCAAAATATAAAAACGTGAACTGACGTAACATTCTTGGCACACAACCTGGATGCCACTGCTGATTTCAATCTTACTTGCTGTAAAAAATTACTAGGAGTTTGTAAATTTTGAAAAAGTGGAAAGAATTGCACGTAATCAAGAATTTTACAGCACTCTTCGCCTTTTAAGTAAATGAGAAACTTCTAACAAAGGTCTCTAAAAACCCATTTGATTCTGGAACCATCGCGACTTGATGATAACCTATATAAAGGAATCGACCGGGCACTGCGCAGAGTCATTGTTAACGTTTCACAAGTGCAACATTGTAGCGATACATCTACCGGTGTAGCCAGCGTGATTAATCGAGTTATAGATATCGGGCGACTTAGTTTTCTTTGTTAATTTTTTATACTATGTGATTAAAACTGTATCTTTTAGAGCCAAAGTACAATATGTCGGCACCTGTCAAAGGAATAACGGAGGTAGAGCAAAAGTTATTTCCAATTTCACTATTTCAATACTTCACTCTATCACAAGCAATCCTCAAGTGTCCTGTCCAAGTCCTGATAATGTGTAGTAAGAAAAACTAGGGGTAAATGAACACAAAGCCTGTCAGAAGCATAAACAAAGTATTGCTGGTGGTTTGATCATTTAGAATTTAGACCGACAAGAGGATTAAAAGAAAGATGAACAACATTTACTAAAGACTTAGCTAGCATTAAATCAACCTTTATTTTACTAAAAAGTTAATATTTTCACAAATTAAATTCTTCATCTTTAAAAACTTGCGATACTGATACTAAAAAACCGGTGTGAGCGTTTTCTTGAGCATATTTCATCTTGTCCCTCGCTCTTTGTAAATGAACATATGAGCCTATCAATTAGTGTATATTATAGATATCTCACAGAGACGAAACTGTATTAATTATGGGAAAGTAGGTATAGAAGTCATTTTTGGGTGTAACAGGACTTATGACCTGTCTTTAGGTAGGCTTAAGTGATCACTTTACACAATTGATATCTATAATATACACTAATTGATTAATAATGTCTCTGTGACATAAATCCAGCACTGTTCTGAAAGATTTGAACAAACTCAAAATATTCTGATATGAGCCTAAACTGACGGATGAAAGTCCCCGTCGTGAGACTACATCGTATGTGCTTACATTGCAGCGGCACACTGCGTCCACTCCAAGGGCAACCGACCCGTGAAGGTCAACGAGCTCCTCGCGAAGGTGGGAGTGTTCAACCTCCAGGACTGGACGGACGAGAACGTGCGGACCATGTCTGTGTCCCAGGTTTTCCTGCACCCGGACTTCAACGGCACACAGGTTCGTCAATCCAGATTTCATGTTGGTACTTATCTTGTTTCTGGCCTTCTTCTTCCAGGGCCCCGATTTCTACGAATCTTTTCGTTTGAGATGATGCATTTATGAGATGATCCTTGTCTGTTCAGAATTTATTGAGTATGTTAAAAAATTTCAAGAACACAATACTGGATTCGATCCCCAGGGGACATGATTAATGTCCAAGAAATGTCTCATAGAGACAAAGCTTCTTTTATATGAGAAAATAGGTATGGAAGTCTTTTTGGATGTTTAGCTCTTACCACCAATCATACGACTGGCTTAAGGCGGTACATACATTTTTCAAGCTGTCAAAGTGGCGATATGCGTGGGATAGTTCATGCTACTTCAATACGAGATCGAGACATGAACAAACGTCATATCAGATAAACCTTGCAAGAGCGTATTTTTACGTGTCCTTGTGAGATAGAAAGGTTGCGAGGAAACGAGACAACCATATGGAGTACCGACGTTTAAAATATATGGGAACGCAAGTCATGCTCGCGTACTATTATTAGAATTTTAAATGTTTTAAGTCTAGAATTTAAAAAAGCGTATTTATATTTCTCCAATAATTTATGTGTTGTAAAAAAAGTAAACAACAATTTTTCTTATATCACTGTTTTTTAATTTAAAACTTTTGTCGAACAAGCAGATTTAGATATTATTTTGACTTCCGACTGAAATGTCAAAACATATGTGAAATTAATTTAATTTAAATAATTTTTATCTAAAACAAACAAAAAAACTACTACAACAATATGTATTGAATTAAAAATAAAATTAAAAACCATCTATCTACATTTTCAAAATTATCTCGTAAAGTATTCCGTGTTCGCATCTCTATTTATTTAAAAAAAAAATAATAAAAAAAAAAAATAATAATAATATCTTACTTGACTTTCAAATAACAATGACATCAACACGAATATAGTCAACATAGCGGTCACCAAAGCACATAAGCGAAAGTAACGTACGTTTAATATTAGGTTATAAGTAGAAATGCAATTTAATACAAAACTAGTTAAATAAAACATTATTATCTGCGATATCTGCTTTCGAATATATAATATGATATTTTTTTGAACTAAAGTCAAATTTGGCATAAAAACACGTTTTTCAGTGATTTTTTTATGAAAAAATGATTGGACTACGCGAGTGCGTCCGCCTCTCCCGGCTGGCGCGCGGATTGTGGTCTACAAACTGCGTAATTTTTTGACACCTTTCATACTATAGAATTTTTATTTTTAAATATTAATTAACGTGTTTATCATAAAAAAAATAGATTTTTAATAGTGGATGAAGACTCAAAGTGCGAATATAGATACAATATATTGCTTAAAATCATCTTTTTATATGAATAAACAACATTTGAAAATGACCAAAAATCGTAAATATTTAAGCATGTTTGAAAAATTATAATTTTTTTAATATTGAATATTTCTTAATTTCCTTAATTCTAGATAATTTAGTAAACTTTATACGTATGAAAAAACATATTATGCTTACATACAAATTTTAAACGAACCACACTTTGCCCGGGAACATTAAAAACGTTTTTTTTGCCGCGGCCTGTGGATTAATGCATATATTTTTCTTCATCATTGTAAATAATGTTCAGTTTCGTACTTTTATATAAGAAAAAAGGTTATATCTAAGTTATCGCCCTAAAAAAATTGCAATCTATCATATATATTCTGATATAAATGAATAATAAAAACCCACATTTTCGTAAAAAAAACGCTGAAATATGCATTTGCAGTGAATGTACCGCCTTAATAATTTTGCTTTAAAAATTCCGACCATAATATAGATATCTCATACCAATGCCGACATCTATACTGGTTTATGGGAATGACAAATTTTCAACCACAGAAGACGGTAATAAAATAAAAATATACATCTTCCAAAAAATGTCTGTCATGGGTGGAATACATTGTGTAAAGTGATCACTTAAGCCAACCGTACGATAAATATCTATAATATATCTTAGTACTTGTCTGCATTATGAGATATATAATTGGTACTCTTCTGGGCTTCTATTTTCTAATTTTTATTTCTAACCAATGTAATCTACTTACCTAATAATGACTGGATTTTATTCTGCTTCTGCAGGTGCTGAACACGGACATAGCCATCCTAGTCACGACCAAAACTGTGACCTTCACTCAGTTCATCTCCATGGTGTGCCTGTGGGAGGGAGACAGCAACCTCAGTAATATTGTGGGCCAGAAGGGAGTGGTGAGTTCTTCTTCTTGCGCAGACAATTTTGCGCTTTCAGGATGTTCCTCGCTAGAAGAAGTGAAGCTTAATGTTCCGCTCTCCGCAGGTGGTGGGTTGGGGCCGCGATGAGAATGGGCTGAAGGCCACCCCGGAGCCCCGGCGCGCGGACATCACTATCGTCGCCACGGACACTTGCAGAGCATCCCGCCCAGAGTTCCAGGTGTTGACCAATGACAAGACGCTCTGTGCAGGTAGACTTGAAATAGATCACGACTTTAATTGCTTTATAAATTCAAATATATTTCATTTCATTATGCTATAGGGGTAACCTTGTACACAGCCACAGTCGTGAGCAGACCATCAACACATACATTATATAGCCGCGACTTCAACAGATCACAAAGTGGCACGATGACGACGGCGCCATCGCCCTAGCACCACAATAAGCAGAACACACATACGTAGCAAGAACGCCGCACAAGCAAACGAGGCACGAGCAGGGTACACGCGCCCCCGATGTAGGCCGCCGCGTTGTCAGCATATCTACACCCATACAGCCAGACTTCACGAAACTCCTCTGTTCGAAAATCATATAAAAACGCCCCACACCCTATGGGGGCATGTCAGTCTTCCATCGACCCCCGGTTGAGGCTGGAGGCTATCTTTGAGCCCGTCTTTGTAATCGTACTCCTGTATAACTTGTACTTATTTTATCGACATAATAAAATCATCAAAAACTCTACACCTTTGGAGCTTTCCGTCACATGACAGGTAGTGACCTTGATAAGGCGGTTTAATTAATCGATTAATTAGGACGCTACGCGTCTTTGCCTATCAAGAAGATGCCTTGCCAAGGAAGGTGGAGCGGGAATTTCAAAACACTCTGGCACTATTATATACATTTATTACCCAAAAAAAACAGTTAATCCTTACGTTCTAAAGCACTATTACTAATTTTATAACTAATCTTAACCTAAACGCCAGCAGTTCCGACCCCCACATAAGTTCGTCGTGTCCTTTCACATTTTCAATCTAAAAAAATACATCACAACAAAAAAAACACTTCGTTCACTATCCGTGGGCTCTCGTTGCCGCAATCTGGATGCCACGCAAGCTGCGTGGGGAGAGCACGTGGTCCAGGCTTGGCGCGTCCGGTTGCGGGATCTGGCCGGAGTCTCGGAAACTCGCGGGGGGCGCACGTGTTCCATGCCGCGGATGCACGTGGCGTCGGTCCCCCCGGTCGCCGCTGGGGCCGAGCTGCAGGAAGGCGTCAGGCCTTCCTCGAGGGGCCCGCCGTGGTGAAGCGGCCGTCGCCTGGAATCATCCAGAGCGCTGCAGAGCGCTTCCTCCTCGAGCAATGCGGGTGACGCTAATCCGCGTTTTCGTTTTCGTTTCCTCGCCCGCTCCCGGGCTCCTCGCCCGCGCCGCGGGCGAGGAGCCCGGGAGCGCAAGCTATTGCGGTGATGCCGGTCGGCACGAGACAAAGCCGGCTGTTGGGGCACGCGGCTCTAACCCTCTGTGTCTGCGGGGGAGGGGGGTAGTCTCCCCGCGCCCGCGATGGCGCTCTTATCAACCCCTTGCGGTGCAGGGTGACAACTTGTGGTGCCGCGGGAAATTTAAAACAAATTATAAAATATTTATATAAAACTTATTTTATAATAATAAAAACAAAAAGAACGCGATGCGGAACGTCACATGTGGGTCGCGGTCGCATCAACCTAAAAACAGTTGCTCTAAAGTACTTCCAACCCCCAAAGTGCAATAACGTGTTATGTAATATTTTTTATTAAAAAATTGTCTCAATGTATCCCATTTAAGCGAATTCGACTGTAATAATAATCAAATAAATTTTTTTTGGACAGGATACTACTAACTCTAAAGAGGGTTCTTGGTGAAAATAAGGAGGAAAGTTTGCGGCCCTGAAAAGGCCTTTGAAGATTGAAACGAGGCAGCGACCAAACACATATATATCATATAACTATTTTCCAGGGGACAGGGATGGCTCAGGACCCTGCAACGGAGACTCCGGCGGCGGCCTCTTCCTCAACAGGAAGGGCCGCTGGATGCTGCGCGGGGTGGTCTCAAACAGCCTCAGCGATCCGGAGTCTACCAACACCTGCAACCTCCACGAGTTCGTCATCTTCACTGATACCGCCAAGTACCTGGCGTGGGTCAAGTCTGTTCTGGCCACCAGCTAGCCTGTTCTCTCCCTTGCCAACACTTGTCCATCTGCGGCACCATCTGCTTTCAACATGCCGGCTTCGTTGTCGTAGTCAACAAATGGCATCAGACATTTGATGTCATCATCTTTGACAAGAACCCCCAGTACAACCTTCACCGTCACATCACCCCCTGATGCAGAAAGTTTGAGTTAACTGTACGAGTAAAAATTCACCACCAGCGATAATGCTCTACGTTCCAAAAATATTTATTACTTAAGTCTACAAATATTAAAATTTAAGAAAGAAAGCGTGATATATTTTTGTTATTTTTTAACCGATAATTCGAGATATTACTTTGAAATTATTTTTATAAATAGAGTTTAAGTCCCAAGATGTCGCAAAATGCTTCCGTGACGTGGTATTCTAACACAGAATTATATTTTTACGATTTCAGGTAATAGAAATGGACTTGTTTATTTTCCGTTTGAAATATGTACTTCATATATATTTTTTTTAATTGATACTTCACTCCAACGCTATTTTTCCATGTAAAAAACATATATAAAAAAGTGCTTGAGTATTTGTACAATATACGACGGCTGTCTAGTTCGGAACTGCAACTACGGGTAAGCTATTTTGTAATGCTTAATTATACATACTGAGTCAATGTATTATGTTTCATTCATAATTCTTAGTCACTACGAGGGTGCGAATCTACGATGGTGACAGGTGTGAAAGTAATATTAAACCGGTTGAAATTCATCGAACTTGATCTCTACCCCCGTTTGTCTCGAGAGTTCGTTGATATTCAATGAAATTTAGGGTACTTCTAAAATTGGTGCTGAATCATTTATTTGTACGTTCTCTGTCTCAGGTTTTTACGGCCATCCAGAATTTTTTTCCTCGTTACGTAAGATCTTTCTAGCCGACGTTTCGGATACCATTGCAGGGTCCAACATCAGGGCCAATTTGCTGTGAGTGTTTGTACTGTAGTAATTAATAACTGTCTACGACACGGTATTGCTACGTAATAAATAAACGCAGTCACATTCGGCTTTCAACACGTTGTTGCGAGCCAGTACTTAGCACAACACTTACAACGGTATACTCTGCCTTCAACACGGTACTGCAAGCCAGTAAATACTAAACACTAACAGCAATACATTGACCCTGCAATCAGATCCGAAACTTTGGCTAGAAAGGTCTTAGAAACATTGCAAAATATCCCAAAAAATCTCAGTCCAGAAGATTGTCTATGCCATTTCTGTAGAGAGTGGACTAAACAAACCTACTAAATAAATATATTATGTTTACCTTCTTGTGAGTCGAAGGAAATATTTCACTTGAGCTAGCTGGTGTGATAAGAAATTTATAAGAACACATTTTAGGTTCACATTGCAAGAAGGCTAGGCGACACCTATGTGTTATTGTGGACCCGGCGTCGTATAGTAGCTGAGGAAAGTTTACACCCAAAGTACTCGTACATTATTTTCTGTTTATACTTTAGCTTCCGTGTCATGTCATACTACACTACATGCAATGTCTCCTTAAGTTTTATATTATAATTATTGTAAAGAAATAAAAATATGCAGTATTATACTTACTTAAATACCTAATTTCATTCAATTTTCCCCATAGCAAGCCACTCTAAATGAAAGCTAACACTGAAGAATCTTCTAGAAGAACAACCACTGGTTCTTTATTACTCCCAGTTTCTTAGTTCATAAAATACTAAAATAGATTCTTGTTACTATTTTTTTCTCATAACAGGACAACACACAAAAGAAGACGAGACATCCAGAGGAAAATTTACGTCTCGAGGATGCTGTTTTTTGAAAGGGTATTTAAGATATGACTGGGAGAAGACCACCGATAGCCATAAATAGAAAAAATTGAGAAAAAATAAAAATAACGGAAGAAAGTGAACACAAATATAATATTCTCGACTTCACTTAAAGGAACATGGTCATTACAAAGTACGATTTCAGATAATGAAATGATCCCGGTAGCACCTCTGTAACTTCTAAAAGAAAATTTTTTCTTTAGAATTTCAATTTCGTATTCACTTTGTTTTCTGTCTCTCTGGTTGATCTACCATCGGCGTTGATGATATTATATGCAAAATGTTACATGGAGTCTACCTCCCTGGCTGACAAGGCAACAGCCTCGGTGATCAGCACCGAAACTACTCAGATCACAAACTGTTGTATGAAATCGGTAATACAGGTAGATATGAAATTTACACCTAGGCCCGAATTCAGAGTCAATACTTAGATGACTTAAAGGTTAAGGAAGGTAATTTAATTTAATTTAAGTTAAAAGCGTAATTTTCACTACAAAATAACACTTTTAAGGCGTACCTTACTTAACCCTTAAATAATCTAAGTATTGAATCTGAATTCGGGCCCTAGTCCTTCCTTGACGGTTATCTTCGATGAAGTTATTAAAACCAATCGCAAAATTACAGTTTGTCTCAGTAGTACTTATCAAACCTTGTTGTCTATAAAACACATAGTAAAATCGCTTTCCTACTTTGTGCTCTTATTATTTTTTATTATTTAAAAAAAACTTTAAAAAAAAACAAAATTGTATGGTTGAATCAAATTACGCACTAAGTATCATGACCGACAAGCTGAGGAAAACAAGATATAGTGAATAAAAATGTCATATATAAGTTATTATGAGGTTTTTTTGAAAAATCTATACTATTCATCCTTCCTGTCTTTTCCACATAAAAACTAGAAGAAAATGTTTTCTGTAATTAAGTTGCGAAATATGCATTTCAAACAACTCCCACAAAGTACCCAGCGCTCTTTCCTATGAAAGACACTAAGTCCAACGTCTGTGTAGTTTAACGTTAGGTAAGTACCCCGAGCATATTCAAACAGTATCCCTTGTCCGTAACAAAATACCGGGATGAATGTTAATTTCAAAAACAAAATAAATCATACCTTATTTACTGGTGGATTTTTCGCTGGAATGATATTCTGAGCTATTTATTGATGTATATTTCAGGCCTTGTGTTTTTCATCTTTTATTTGTATTATATTCTTTATAACACCTTTTCCTTGTTGTTTGTATGGGGAGCTCACACGACGCGCACCCTACTTTCAACCATTTTCATACAATCTGAAGTTAGCGGACCATGGCACTTATTAGATTATTCCCATATATGCAACAATGGCTAGTGCCACACTAGGCCAATCTTCCGCGGTGGATCACCACTACAAATCTTTACATACAATAAACGCTTCTCAAAAACACTGCAATCCGTTTCCTTTGCCCATTTGATCCATGTGGCGCTGGCCTAAGGGCCAGTGAGGGGAAATGAATAACTTTTTATGTACTTCTTTGTTTACATATTTTAATTATCTTTATATTTGAAAGCTAAAAGGGCTGATTAACCAATTGCAAAATCCAATTTTCAAATATGGCTGCATCTGTGTACACCACATATAGCCTCAGATCACAAACGAGTGTTTCAGGAGATTTAAGACTGAAAGACACCACTCCTCTGAGCTCTCAGTGGCCGTTTCTCCAAAAGAACATTCCCGGACCATATTCCTACAATGCATTAAACACTGGAAGATTCTCCTGGCAGGGTGGGAATTATATTTTCACACTACCGCAATGAGAATCATCAATCCACCAGTACACCATAACAAACCCTCAAAAAAGTATGCATTACTGTAATGATGATACCGTAATCGGTCTTATTTATTTTAAATTGCTAATATTGGCGAATTGCTGCAAAATCACGAAGGAAGTGATTTCAGAACTCGAGTTATTTAAACAAGATGATCACTGGGCAAATTAATTAATTTCTTTCTACCGCGTACTGGAGTTACAAACACTTCGACACTTCCAGGCGTACGTAGTAGGATTAACTGAATTTCTTTGGAGCGTTACGCCGCGACCAAGAGCATGCCTACTTATTTCTACTCCATGTTATGTTCCCATTATGTGTACGCAACATACATATGAACCGGGGAGGGTCCGTCCATTTCAATGGTGCCGTGACCAGGATATTCATATGGAAGTACACCTTGTCGAGATGCCAGATAAAAATATAGAAACCTGCAGATTGATTTTTACGTATATCTTCAATATTATTATATAAATGATAACTTTGACATTTAATGTTTTGGAGGTATAATAGTTTGTGGAAGCACCAGTCATTAAAGAACGTATTTTCCAACTACTGTGGCTAGTTAAGAACTTGTTACATATTTCGCTTTGATTCTTATGAGAATGATTGCTACGGCAATACGACCGGGTCAAAAATTGGCTTCTGCTTGTTGAGAGCGCAGAAACCAAAAATCAACTGCCCAAAACCCGCCGCCCATTCGTCGGCAGAAAAATTGGTAAATAAGCCTAGATTTTAGATAAAGGTAGGAATGAATAGGGTATGACAACAGAATTAAGGTATTCAGGAATACAGAACCCAATGTCATGCGCCAACACAGTCCAATACCCCAATTACAAATGTCTTCTAATTGACTAAATGTCTACCTAAAATTACTAAATGAAATACACAAATACTATTTAGAAAATTGATATTTATTATTTTTAAAAAGTAATAAGAAGTTTTAAATTACATATTAAGGACTGATTTTACAAACGAAAGACCAAGTTTTCATTAGTACATCGACAATTAACTAACGGATGGCCGTCGGGTAAATATTACCAACCCTCGTATTTTAAGAATTTTTTAACCGTCTGTAAGCATTTCAATATTTTGCTGCTCTTGTTTGAGTTTTTTTTAGTTTTCGAGCTGTCAGAGACGAAACATAACCCAAAATTTCTCTCTCGTTTGTTCTTCATCCGACGAATTTTAATACAATAATAGTTCGACATTACTATCTAAAGACATTTTTATTTGAAAATGTAGCAGCGTGAGCGCAAATTGACAATTGATCTGACTAAAACTAATAAAAGGTAATACGTCAAACTGTTAAACCATTTAACTAGAGGACGATTAACTGGTGGTTGACCGTCGGTATGGGCCTTCGGTAAAATTTAACTATGGAATCTTTATATGAAGAAAACATTTGTTTGAATAAAAGTTCCATTTATTTGGTCTGAAATTTAACTAACGGACGTTTATAAGACCAGCCCTAAAAGTATTTCGTTATAAACAGTCATCTTTTTGGAAATTAAATATCAATCACTAAATATAAAATTAAACAAAGCTTAGTAAGAAACTTAAAACTACACAAAGATACATCTGAATAACATTAATGTTTACATAAAATTCTCCCTGGTGGCTGCAACCGAAATAATCGTTTTGCTTAATCGATGCTCTTTTTCCTAATAAACTCCACTTGTAACTTCCTCAAGTTCTTGAAGCCTATAGTATGTGCTTGATTTGCCACTGTAAAGGATATCGCCTGAAATGAACAACTTATTTTAATTTTATTTCATACATTTAAAAAGTCGCCACTTGGTTATAACCAATATGATTCTCAATCCAGCGTTTAAACTTGGCTGCATCTGTGTACACCACGAATTGCCTCAGATCACAAACAAGCGTTTGTTGAGATTTAAGACTAAAAGACACCACTCCTCTCAGCTCCCAGTGGCCGTTTCTCCAAAAGAACATTCCCGCTCCAGAGTCCCCGTTGCAAGGTGCACTGATTCCGTCTCTTGCTCCTGGAAGAGAACAAAATAATCAGTAGTTTTTTTACTTGACTTAAATAAAGCTATTGGCGACACTCTATTTAGTGGTAAAACATGAAAAAGCTATATTTTGCATACGTATGTTGCTCCAATAATGGTGAGCGTTCGCTCAGTATGTTTTCCTTTCATCCCTACTTGATCTGGGTCGACCCAAAATTATTTACTACTCATAGGAATAATTACTCGTATGTCCGTATTAAAATCTTATTAAATATATGTGAGATATGTATGTAGCCGTCTCCCTCATGGAGCTCCCTCTTGAGAATTTTTTGCGCGTGTATCCGAGCGTTGGAAGAGTTGGATCACGCCCGCTGGCAGACAGAAAAATACCGGAACATATAATATCTCATAAATAGATATAGCTTAATACCGAGAATAAATACGTATTTTTTTTTGTATTATCTGCAGTACGTAAATTTGTATTATCTGCAAAGTCCTCCCAAACTAAGTATAAACAAAGTTATCACAAAGCTTAAAACTAACCACAATAAAAAAAAATTACCTGCGCAAAAATCGTTTGGATCTTCAATAATATGGAACTCCGGAGATGACGCTTTGCACACATCATTAGAGACTACTGGCACTTCCACTCGCCGGGGATCCGGAGTCACGGGGTTCCCTCTCTCATCCCTGCCCCATCCCACCACCTGAAACGGCCAGATAGTCAGCATAGGAATAAACACTCAATTGCGAGGTAATCTAAGGTAGCAATTGCCGTTTGTTGTTTACCTCAAGTGCATAGATTAGCAAACATGGGCATTCTTTTATTAAAGATTTTAATAATCGCTCTATGGTCTATACTCTTTCAAATCATCTTAAAAAACACATAAGATTAAGAAACATTGTACATGTAAATAACTTAAAAAGGATGCATTTCGATACGGTCCCCCTACTCACCAGTATGGCTTTATTGTGTGGGGAGGAGCATACTACAACATTATGAACCCACTTAAAGTTAAACAGAGAACGATTATTAAATTAATATTTAAAAGTATTCAACTTTCTCAACAAAATTATTAGGTCCGAAATTAGAAAACATTTACAAAATTTATTTATTATACGAATAAATAAAGAAAATATTTATGCAAAACTTTAAATAGTTTAGAAATAAAGAATTTCAATAGACTTACACAGAAATAAAGAAGATAACTGAGATTAAATAAATAAAAAAAATTAAATGAACACTACAAAAAATACAATTTCACAATGAATATTTTTTTAATATGCATATGAATACTAAATATGTAATAATATAAAAGTGTAAGTGTAATCCAAGAATAAGAGATAGTCTCTTTTTGGAGAGGTACAGCGATAAAATTTATGTACTTATTTATAGTTTTAACAGACTAGAAAAAAATGTAATACACTGAATATGTAATATTAAAAAAAAGTGACTTATCTGTTAAGTTATTATATAAGTTAGTAATCTAAATCAGGGATATTACGGAGGTTGCTTTATCGGAACCGCATTTGGAATTGGAATTTTCACATTTCGAGAAATATGTTAAGGGCAGGTCTTAGAAAGTAAAATTACGAATATCATTATTCATCAGTTTCATATATATTGGCTAAAAAAATAATAACCTACCTTGGTGTTGAAAATAAAAAAAAATAGAATTTTCTTAAATCTTAAACTGTACTAGTAGTAAATTAGATTGTATTTAATGAACAAAAGCTTCGCAGCTTTATCTCCATCCAATCTATTTCTCAACGGGTGTTCATAGATTATGCCAGCACCACTAAAAATTTGCCGCCGCCGCTATGCTGCGACCTCCGATTAAAACTTTCGGTTTCAGTTTATCGAAACCGGAGGTGCAAAATCAATCGGAAGTTCCGAAGCTCCGTAACATCCCTAATCTAAATTATCTCAGTAAATTCGCCTCGGCTCACCGATCCGTAAGCCCCCTCGATCTCCTCGAGATCGGTATTTCCACTCCACAGGCAGACGGGGATAATGTACCGGCTGAAGGTCACCGGCAAGTCGAGCACCAGGAGTGTCAAGTCCCGAAATAAGATATTAGAAACGTTATGGCCAGGAAGGAACTCTATACTTTTGACGTTCCTTATTTCGACATTTTCCTCGTTGTAATTAATTCTGTCGTATACCCCGAGCTGAACTACAAAGTCCCGTTCCTTTCTGAGCCTGCGTCCGTTCGTTATACAGTGGCCCGCTGAAAAGTAAATATTAAATCTTGAGTATTTCACGGTTTAAAAATTAAAAAAATCACTCGACCTTCTGCTGGCTTTATGGAACTTTCATACATGAATTTGTCAAACGATATGAGAGATAATTACCAAGAAAAACCTTCATTGTTAATTTTCATTTTTATCTTCTAAATAAAGAAATTTTTACCATATAAAAAAGTTAGATTTTTATGCAAATATATTGAATGAAGTCTTATGCAAGTTTTAATTCGCAAGAGATCTCTGTTTTTAGTTTTCTTGACTCATTTTTGAAACAAAAGAACAACAGAATTGGTGAATGTCAACTAATATTTGGCGTCAACCAGTCTGGAACCTTAATCAAAAAGTAAGTTAAGTTGAGGCCTTTGAGATGTGGCTCTGCAGGATATTTATTATTTTCTATGTTAGGTTAGGCTGAGCCCTTTCGACATAGGTGCCGTGGCCAGGAAGATACCTACTCGGTTTTTGCGTTAGGTTAAGCTAGGTCCTTTCTGCGTAGGTAACGTGACCAGGAAGATACCTACACCTTTCTACGTTAGGTAAGGCTAGGCCCTTTCTACGAAGGTGCTGTGACCAGGAGTATACCTACACTATTACTATCTACATTAGGTTCTCAGGACGTCAAAAATGCACTGTGGACCTAAACATCAGATCATCACTTTTGGCGCCGTGACCAGGAAGATTTCTTCTCCTTACTCTACTGAAAACAAAAGTCAAATAAATAACCTCGGATTTACTCCTCAATAATAAACATCTGTTTAAAAAAAATTAATCAAATTATTTCCAAAGTTACGCAGGGAAGGAGAGTTACCTGTCACCACGATATTCTTGGATACAAGACTGCCGGTGCAGATGTACTTGAAGTCCTTCCTGAGGTTAATAGTGGCCAGCCAGGGCCAGTCTCCGGGGGCGGTGATGTCTCCACCCACCACCAGAGCATTCGCATCCGGCTTGGAGAGTCCACATCTATAGTCCCCTGCATTTTTACTGTTCAAGTACACAAATATTGATTACATACTGTTTATCTTTTCATCGGTGAACCAGTAAAAAAAATCGAACAAAATAGAAATGGCACTTTTTAGACTTAGATTTTGTAAAGGCAGTCGATTTGCAATCCAATAGGGAAATGATGTGTATTTTTGGAATTGGTATTTGATTGTAAAGATGATTGGTAACTGAAATTTGTCTTTTCATACGAAGCAAACACATTGTGGTGAGACATAGTATTTTTAAATAAAATAACTCTTTGTTTAAGACCACTTTATTGATTTTTAACCAACTTGTTTCATCAAAATCAATAAAAATAAATAAAAACTATTTACTTAATAAACAACGATTACTTACTTATTATTACTTAATTTTCAATACATATACTTATAACCTGATGAATAAGTACATTTCATCATACTCTGTAAATATAAAATGTAATGACACTCCTCTCCTACACACGAGTTTATGTCACTCATGTAGAAGAGAAATATCCAAGTTTAAACGACTTACTTTTATTTATACGACTTACCTGACTTCGCGGACTGGAGGTCTCTGTGTTTTCGGGGCCTGAGGCCTCCGCGTGGTTGGAGTGGGAGGACCGAAGGTTATTATGTCAAAACTGTCACTCAGCGGCGGGCGCATCGGCGGGCGAGTCGGCGGTCTGCTGTACTGAGGTACAGATGCGGCGTTATCGTCACTACCTGAAGAGGGAACCTGCACCAGGTTGGCCTTGGCAGTGTGGTCGAGAACGATGGTGGTGATGTGCTGACCGGGCTGATCGAACATTTCTGCCGAGCACAGTGACACGTATTAAAGATAGTGACATTAACAAAAGACAAGAAACTTACATTTGTTCTTCACACAACCGAAAAAACCACCAAAGCATTAAAATGTCTCAGATATATTTTAAAAACAGTCAAAAATGTCAGTTCTATACATATTTAACTGCAAATGGTTACGGATATTTTATACGAACTGTATGTTTTTCCGAGAAATGATTCTCGACGTTTCGTTGAAGTCGTACTAAACGTCCTCAGGAGAACGACCTGTACCCGCGGAGGTATGGGGCGGACTGATTCATTACATTTTTCCGGGGGCGTAAATTATATTTTACGCCCGTTGAATACGACTTCAACGAAACGTCGAGAATCGTTTCTCGGAAAAACATACGGTTCTTATATAATATTCTTAACCATTTACAGTTATATGTCTAACGTCTAACTAATATGCCTAACAAATATGTCTAACGACCGTAATAATAACCTTAACTCTTTAAAAGTTCTATACATATACACATACCTTTAGAGACTCTTTATATAAAGAGTATTTATATATAGAGACTCCATATTTATATAGCAATTATTCGTAGCAATCTGGAATATAATTCCACTACATTCGCCGTTCTATAAAGTTCATTCATTGAGGATCGAAAGAGTTCGAAGAAATTATAAATTAAACATTATATCGGGCCAAATTTACTATAATTTTTTATGTGTGTACTTAACTTAGCGAAGCCATCGTGTAGGAGAACTGAAAGTGATTTTATTTGTCTTTATAAAATTATTAACGGTATGGTCGACTCCTGAGTTATTACAAATGATTTATTATACCTGGGCAGTTGGTTTCACGAGAGAGTAAGCTATTTTATGTAGGTACTCAGCGCACTAACTGTATTATGAATTCGCCTGTACATTGACTGCACCGCCTAGGACCTAGGCCCTAGGTTATTAATACTGCTCTGTTGATATATTTAATGCCCGCACACTATACATCAGTGGCGTGCAGTGCAGTTAAACAGAAACGTCAGAAATAAAATTTCTAGCCGTAGGACGAATTAAGGTTAGAATGTTAAATCAACTTTTTCTTAAGATAAGGATTATTTAGGGGAGAGTAACCTATATTGGACATAATGGCACATATCACCGAATCCTTTCAAGCTATAAGAATGAATAATGGCTCAAAATATAGCTTGATTCAGTAGCTAGATAATAACAATCTGTTATCATCGTAACGAATTCGTAACTATTAAAAAATAATCGTTTAGTGAAGGTTGTCGTTCGGTCCAATTAACGCAACCGGTATCTTAAAGTGGACCACCAGGATCCTAAATTCAACCAAATGAAAAAAATACGTAATTAATGAAAAATAAACACAGTTTAGTATCATGATTAAATATATTTATTATTTAAAAGTAATATATATTCAAAAAGGAACAATTTTACGTAATAAAGTCTTTAGATACCTATCTTACTTAATCAACATTTTCTTAAACTTGTATCATGATTAATAATATTTATTATTTAAAAGTAATATAATTTCAAAAAGGAATACTTTTACTTAATAAAATCTTTGGATGCCTATTTTGCTTAATCAACATAAAAAATATCTTAATCTTTGTGGCAATTATAAGATTATAAACTCAAACATATAAAATAATCAACAACAATGCTTCTACTGAATGGGATAATACCTAATAATATTTATTCAAGGGATCATCACATATGTCAGGGTTTGTGGTGCGGGTGTCATGTAGCCATCTCTTGCACCGCACGCATTGCAGCCACTCGACCATGGGTCCACTTTTGTCGAAATAGTTCATACCACACGAAGCGCACTAATTTTCATCATCGCCATCGTCGTCGTCGTCATTTAGTTCGATTACAATATCAGAATCACTTGAACTACTGGAAATTGACCTTTTTCGCTTCTCCTTTACTACTTCCTTCTTAACTACTCTTTTTTTGTTAGCTTTAGTCGTTTTAATTACAGCTTGTTTTTTTGCTTTACCTACTTGTCCTTTTAAGGATAATTTGTATGGGGATGAAGTTATTTCAGTAGCTTATTGTACAGCTTTTCTTTTATTTGCTTTATTATATAGAAGAGGTGACAAAATTATAAGCAATTTTATTAAGCAGTTTAGCGTGACGCAACAACGTTGCTTTTGGTACTTCATACTGCCTGGTGATGGCATTTATACCCATTTATTTATTTTTATATGTCGCCAACGCCTTTCTAAGTCTTCTTTCCTCCATTTGTAGTACTCCTTTTTACTCTCGCCATCTGCAGTGGTCATCTAGAATGAAAAGAATTTTATTCAAATGTTGAATAAAAGTGGTTGCATTAATTGGACCGGTACAATTTAGGAACTCGGGAGTGGTTCAATATACGGACCGTGGTATATTTTCACTCGTGTCAAAAAAATAAAAACATAACCTCAACGGATTTGTGTTTATTTACTGGCGTTTAAAACAGTATAAAACATGCCTATTTATAGAAAATATTACAAAATGATGACTTACTATTACGACGAACAACTTCGTTAGACACCACACTCAAAATCAGCAACAATCCAGTTCAAAAAAATTTTTTTTTCGTCACAGTTGCAATATGTATTCAACGTCGGTACAAAATGGCGGAGTGTTAGTGGCGCTGCAATCGCGTGTTTTTCAATTGCCAGTGTAAAAAAAATGTTTCATTTTGGTAGTAAAACAAAAGTGGTCCAATATAAGTGCCGGTTCAATATTGGTTACCCTCCCCTAATTAATATTTGTTTCCTAGAATCTTTACTAATGCACAGCTTTTTTGCTTGTATGCGCTGCACGCCACTGCTATACACTTAAACAGATAAATCTCATTATCTTATATTTTATAGCTTGCCAATAAATGTACTTGATCTTGTTGAAGTATCTGCATTTTTAATCATTTTCTTTTATTTTTTACTACTTTATTTCTTTCTACTTTTAGCGTATGACTTATTGTAAAGTATCTGGATGAACGTCTGCCTGAATGAATGAGAGACAGACAGTATGAGAGAGCGAATGAGTATAAATTAAGAGGCGCCATATTGAAGCGCTCTCTTACCACTCAGCTGCCACGTCAGTAACAACTTGTTCTCTATCTGAATACCAGAATACCGTAACTTTGTACATAAAATATCTTGAAGCGAAACAGCGAATTTCTCTGGATTCCCGAGTACAGGCCTGTTATCTAAAGCTGGCACGTACACAGTACTCACACCAATGCAATTTTATTATAAAGCATGTATAAAAAAATCATTTGAACAAATTGAAAATGCAATGCAGCTAGAGTGAATAGAGAGTTGCTGACAAATATCAAAATCCGAAAGGTATCGTATTTGGGTCATGTGCTCAGAGGAGAAAAATATGAATTGCTCCACCTGATTCTTATGGGCAAGATAGAGGGTCGTAGAGGTGTTGGAAGGAGACAAATTTCCTGGATCCGCAATATACGCGACTGGACGGGCATAAGAAGTGTTGGAGAGCTGTTTCATGCTGCCCAGGACAGGGACGCTTTCTCTCGGGTGATAGTCAACGTTGGGGGGACCTGACATGACACCAAAAGAAGAAGAATGTTTTTAAAGGCACTTGGTAAAACGTCGTTTGATATAATTGTCACATAATCTACTTTATCAAAGGCTGTTATATTAAAACACCGTTTTTAAAATCTATGAATGAATTTGGTGGGTAGTGTATAAAATAAAAAACGATAGCATATTGAAATATAATATTTATTTTGTTACATTATTTCTTCTAATCAGAATCGCAAATTAATTTTTCTACACCACTTAAATCGAACAAGGAATGAAACAAAACATCACGCTGTATTTCGTAATAGTAGTAAAACAAAACAATAAGTCTCTGTCACGCTTATAAGCTTGGCCGCGTGCGAGAGAGACAGAGAGATTTTTCGAGATGCGTATGCAGTGCAACGTATGCAGTGAAAATATGTGAATGTGTTGTACACGCCAGCTTTAGTTAACCGACCTTTACCTACAAATTTCTTCTGCTAATGTAAAGGACGAGAATATCACACTTATTGTATTTATATTGTTGATACTATATCATTTTTTGTAATTTTATTCCTGTCTACTTAGATAGTGCTACTATGCTACTTTTTGTTTTATATTATGTAAAAGCCTAATTCAGGGCGTGTGTTATTAATAAATAAACAAATAAACATCGGCGCTGTTGGACACACCCCTCGTCATAACATAACTTGGCGTGCGGCAGGATTGGAACTAAAACCCGCCCCGCCCGCACCCGGCGGTAACCCCTCGCCCTGTAATTCAGTGCAATTTTGTATTTGCTCGGAAGCTGTGAACAGTCCGGGGTGGTGCAAGAACAATTGCCAATGAAGTATTAAAGTTTTGCGAAGCTGAAAAAGCAAATAATGGACCGATATTACCGTCTGACAGTTTGACAGATATAGCGGCCGCCGCGGAGCGCGCTGTTACCCGACCAAATTTATGTTGAAGGCTCTTACACTGGTCACCGGACATTCAGTACATTATGTATTGTGTAATAAATTTACAACCTGGCAACTTCTGTTTCGCGCCAGGGTCGCCCTCCCTCGTACGCCAAGTTATACCCACCTTTTGGTCCACTGCAGATTGAATTGCCATCAAAGGAGATGTCTGTGATCTTCGGAATCGGTCGCCGCAGCGGGAAGTTCACCCTGTAGATGACGCTGCCCCCTGTCGTTATGGTCATCAGCAGATCACTTTGTCCGAGCATCTCAATGTTGCCTTTGTAAGGCTGAAATGTGAAACCGAGTAAGTCAAGTTTGCGTAGCATTTCGTAATTAGCTTACTTTGAGAACAGTCACAATTTTTCGAAGAACCTTCCGAAAGAAGGTTTTCAGTTTGTGGCGACACAATCAATTAAACAAAATCAAAATTTATTTGTTTACACC
The DNA here is from genome assembly GCA_016648135.1 of Agrypnia vestita. Classification (NCBI taxonomy): domain Eukaryota; kingdom Metazoa; phylum Arthropoda; class Insecta; order Trichoptera; family Phryganeidae; genus Agrypnia; species Agrypnia vestita. Next base: position 23,226 of record JADDOH010008922.1, on the reverse strand, counting down.
ACGTTATTAGATAAAATATCTACATGTTTTGAGAACAATGTTATGTTCAGAGTGAGTATACCTACAAGTTATCCTGTAGAAGAGAACGTTGTTCACGAAACATAAATCTAATAAAATGGTGTAATAATTTTGTCTTTAAATAAAATATCACTTTGTTTAGCACCACTGTATTGAGCTATTACCAACTAGTTTCAGCTCACAGCTGAGCCTTCTTCAGGGTTGAATATTAGTAATCAAAAAAGCAATAAGGGAAGAAAGAAACAGATCGTCAACTTTGGTAGGGGTTAGGTGAGAGAGAGTATGGGTGGGTGTAGTTAATTGGAAGGGCAACGTAATATCTAGAATAGGGCTACGCGATAAATCTAATTGTTAATTACGTAAATAGTTTTTATTTATTTTTAATGATGTTTTATTTTTAAGGCTTCTAAATTATTAAGACGTATACCTACGCCATTTCTATGAAGTATATCTATGAAGTACTTTATGTGGTCTGCTTTGAATTTTTCCAGTTAAATTTCCCATAAATTATATCGTTGAAAAGTAATTGAAAATGCAATTATACTATTTGCGAGATTTTTGAGTTAAGTTTCTTTCTTACCCTGCTTAAAGAACAAACCATTTATTTTATTTGTAAACATATATTCTGTTTGTCAAATTTCAGTTTGTCAATTGTTACTCCTAAATATAAGGGACATTCAGTGAGAATATTGAAGTATGACATTTATGAAAGCATATACCAACCTACTTTAAAAAATAAATCGAATTAAAAGGTATATCTCGTAATTTCCCATCACAATTATTATTAAGATTTATATATATCATAATACCTATAAACAGACTGTTTGATAACGGCCTAGCAAGCCGAAACAGCTGTCACATTTAAAATAATGCTTAACTTCCAGAATATAAGAATAATATTAATTTTAAATTTCATTTAAAATAAAGTGGAGTTCTATAAACTGAACACAAAAGCCATAAATAAAAAAAAGGCACGTAAGTATTTAATATCGATGTTTTTTTTTTTTCAAAATATATAGCTGCGTTAAAGTCATGTTTCAAATATTATATTTCATTATCCTATTCAGTGTCTTCATTAACAAAGATTTTTTGTCAATAACAATAATCATGAATTTGCTATTTAATCATATAAATATAAGTTTAAGTTTATTCTGAATTTTGTACACACACTCATCGATATTATTTCCATTCATATATACTAATATACCGTCTGCAAATAAGACAAGACATTTAAAGTCACTCATATAAATAATAAATAATATAGGATCCAACACAGATCCCTGTGGGACAACTTTGTGCACTCGAAAGGGATATTTCGAGTGCACAAAGTTGTCCCGTTAATTCCGATAGCTCTAAGTTTTATAGTTATAATATCACTGAATTGTTTGGTACAGATGGACGTGGTGCCCAGTTCTTTTCAATTCAGACCAATCAGAAGCTATAAAAGTGAAGCCCTAATAAATTTTAAATATGCTAATAAAGCTACAAGTCATTGGGAAAAGCATAATGATTATAGAAGCTAAATGAATACTGTCAAGTGATAAAATTAACGAAAAAATTGATAAAAAATATCGATCTAACTTTAACCGGAATAACTGGTACCAAGCTCCATTAATGAGAATGTTATTATAGAGTATAAAAACATGGACTCACTAGAGTCTACTGAGGCTGAAAGAAAAAATGAGGAAAAATTGGGATAGAAATATAAGATATTTGTATGTAAAAATTATCGGTGGTTCAGAATGCTTCAATAAGGATGAAATTATGAAAAAAAATTAACTTTTAAATATTTACCAAATAAAATAATAATGAGCATTCACCGTAACAGCAATCTTGTGTGACCGGAAAAATGCGTATGAAACTTAAAGGAAAGATATATACCAGACTATTAATAGATCCGAGATTATATTTTTAAATCGTATATGTAGGTATTGCTTATACTTGATACTGTTTTTATATAGATATTTGTATATAAATAAATAAACAAACAAACAAACAAACAAACAAATAAATGAATAAATAATCAAATAATTAAATATTGTATGGCTCCATATGCTGGACTGTGTACAACTCCTACTCTAGGCAACTTGAAACACCAGAAATGCGAATGCTTAGATAATCAGTAGAAGTATCAGTAAATTAAAAGTTTACACATTCGTGGTAGCCTGGGTATCACGGACATAAACAGCAAGCTGGAGGAACGACAGCTGATATGGTATGGGCACTCAACACGGGTTCTCAATTCGCTAGTTTCTATGACATCCACTATGACATCCGCGTTACGTCACAGCAGCGGGCTTGTCATTTCTTTTATAGACAATCTCGTTTCGCGAGACTTCGAGAATGATCGAGCGACTTCCCCACATTTCCAGCGAACTTCAAGTTAATGCAAAACGTAGAGAGCGCCGTGCAATCCTCGGCCACGTTCAATTCCGCCTCTACCATATCGTGATAGTATTTACAAATGATAATCCAAGAAATGCTCAAATGAATTTAAAAACAATACTAAACCAAATGAAATCCAAAGCATGTCCCAATGAAATTACATTAAATTTAATTAAAACACTTTCTCGTTCTTGAATATAATAAATAAATCAATCACTTTAGAAGTTTCCTTAATCTTGAAAAATGTACAAGGTTGTTGCAATACCAAAAATGAAAATATATATGAAAAATTAAACCCTGTAAAGATGCTATCTAAAAGATTAACAAATTCTCGAATAATGTTAATTACACATTACCGTATAAGTCTCTCTAACAGTCTACATAAATCTAGAATCAACCGGACTATTCTCGAAGAAATCATAATTAATTAGAAATATGGAGAAACCGGTCGAACATTCGCGAAACCAAAATTACGTATAAAAGCAATGACATGCGCGCGTACGGCCAGAGTGATTTTTGACAGTAGGCTAACGGCGTAGAAAGCGATACCAATGTAAAATACAAACTAGGTAACTAAAAGCATTGCTGTAAAATAATCTCTTTTGGAAAGAATTAGAAGATTCATCAGTACAGTTCAACAGAATGCAGTTCAACAAAATGTTAGTTATTTTAGTAAATAACCACTTATGGAGTTATTTAGTCTACCGGTTTCGAGATTTCCTCACACGCGGGTTAATCCATAATCTAACCGAAGGCTAACATGCACTAAGGTTCCTACCAAAAGAGATCAAGAATTTGAGGAGTGGGGAGAGTGAGACGGGGAGGGTCTGAAGAGGATGTTGACAAGTCTCGTGTTTTACCCAATAATGCCGAATCAAACTGAGGACTACAGGAACTAAGTTTTAATTAGTGGAATATTGTTTTTATGGCTTAACGAATGTAAAAAAACGAACGAGCCTTACAGTGGTCGCACATGATGTGTAACATTTGACATCTCACAATTAAAAATATCAGTTGAGCAGCAACAGAAATTAATAACAAAATTTAAAAAAGCTAATACCTATATATTTATAAATTAGTAAATACAAGTAAATAAAACAAATTTTCATTTATTTATTATTGAATTTGGCCGCACCAGGTAGGTGCCGTATATCTACATACGCGTTTTCATTTAGAAATGTGTTTAGTCAATTACATGTTTTAATTTATTTTCATAGATGGCGGTAGTGTGCCGCTATACATATTGTACGAAAACTTTGAATAAATATTTAAAAATAATCACGTAAATTACATAAAATTTTAGAATGTAAATCATTAAGGGTAGTTTTCGAAGATATAAGCCAAAATATATCAATGTTATAACACCCACACACTTGACACCAGCCGGTGACATATATATATATATATATATATATATACGACTTGACATATATACCTAGAAAATCAGAAGCGTTGGCTGTTGGAAGTGTGCGTCTTCGCTGTGATAGCACTTTCTGGACATTGATTTGTTTATAAATTATGTTTATGAAATTGCGCGTGTCTTATTTCCTGTTACGCATTTCCGTCCATTTCCCGAAATCACTGCCACAGATTGCAGGAAAGCGAGAGGAAAGATGTTACACTTCAAAAATTCCACATTATTATTTTTACCCCTTTATTGTCAGTATTTAATATTTTAATTAATTAATAACAAGTTAATCGAGATAACAAAACCGTTTTCTCAAACGCGCTATTGTCAATTAACTAACCGGTTTACAAGTCCTACTATTAGACTCATTTAATTAATGATTTTAATTCTTATTTAGAGAACTATAACATCATTCAAACTAACGAAAGTTCCTAAATTAGAATTTATTCTTTACAATAAAAAACACGATATTGTAAAATTCATTATACAGGAATAGGCAAGGTAGATAGAAAGAGATTTTCTGGACTGCGTTAACTCGAAAGTGGCGCAAAGTTAACGACAATATAATAAATCAATGACTTGGTCATCAACCTTCGATAGTAGAAGTCGTAGCCGAATTTTCATTGAGAACTATATGATTTTAAATACTATTTAATTATGGACGCTCATTGAAATAATTCTGAAGCGACTTGGAAGCATTCGGATGTGGATCTACAAACGACTTCTAAACATATTACATGAAAAAAAATATATTAAAAAAAAAGTTATATGTCGGGCGATTAGGCGTGTGTAATGCAAGTGGCGAAACAAAATAAAATTGATAGCAATTTTTGATACAGAGTAACGTGAACATGCAAATTAAAGACGAGTGCTACGGTTGTTATGCCTACAAGAATAAATTATATTTAAATATGATATACTAATAAAAAGAATAATATTATAAATATTTTTAATATTTAAAGCATTAGCTTTGTGGTTAAACATTATAACAGAGTGTTATTTAAATTAGTATAAACCACTAACAGATTTTAGGTCTACCGGTTTCGAGACGTAGTCTCTTCATCAGTATCAACACTACACTACCATGTTCACAAGACTGTATACCACATGATAAATCGACATTTATCATGTGGTGTATAGTCATACACCACATGATAAATGTGGTGTATGACTATACACAATGGTGGTCTACTGGTTAGACCTAAAATCTGGTTGTGGTCTATACTAATTTAACTAACACTCTGTTAAAAAGAAGAGTACTTGCGTACCGATAAACAATCGGGTGTTACTCACGGACGGCAGCTTGGACTTGAGAGACATGGACACTCTCAAGACGTGTTCTCCGAAGGAGAATCCGGCGATTCGTATCTCACCGGCGATGCGGTCTTCCACAGCCACGTAGCTGAACACGGAAGGGCAGGGAGACGTCTGGCCGAGGATCGAGAGGGCGCTCCCCAGGAGAGCCATCACCAGCACAGATCGAAACATGGCCGATCAAACCGGGCAGAGATTTCGCGGCGAACCTCGCGCGCGGGTTTTGTCAGAATCCGACAAGAGCCGGCCTCGAGTGACACTTTTAAGATAGATAATAGATAATAAACTGTGGTGTATAGTTTTATTTTTTATGTAACGTTTTGAATCAAACTCGTTGGTTCATCGAAAAGCCGCCGCGAGCCTTGGAGCAACTTTCGGCACTCGATCTCCGCTTCCAGAGGCGACTGCGCACGTCCTTTAAAAATCATCACCGGAAAAACGAGTTTTTTAATGTTCAGAATGCAAATGTTGGTGACAAGGAATTAATTTAGAAACCCCGATAGACGTCTGCGACATAGAATTTTTAGTACTGCAGCCGCGCATTAATTGTATGTAATTATTTAATTAAGGACAAATTACAGACGTCTCATAGAGACGATGGCTCAGGGCTCGCAACATGCACGAGCTGGCGTAAGTGATCACTCTACAACTCTACATAATGCAACGATCACCAATTCCATCGTAAGAATATCCATACATCATATTTTGAAAGTTCTATATATCTACGTCTACAGGGTTATTTGGAAAACATTAATAACTTCGCAGGACTATATTCCTGCCCTGATTATGAGTCGAAAATGTTCAAGCTATCATGACCTAATATCAATAGTTGTGGAGATATACGACATCAAAGTTTGCATTTTTTTTCGATATTTCTGACTTATTTTTTGTAAAACGTTTGACTATCATTACAGTAACTTATATCGATTACGAAAAATTCGTTATTTTTAATACAAGTTAAATAAAATGATAAAAACCCTGAAAATTTACCAATTGGAAATAGAAGGTTTTTATTATTTTATTTGACTTGTATCACAGAAAATGAATTTTTATTATTCAATGTAAGTTACTTTAATGATAGTCCAACGTTTTACAAAAAAATAAGTCAGAAATATTGAGAAAAAAAATGCAAACTTTGATGTCGCATATCTCCACAACTATGACATCTTGGACATTTTCAACTCATAATCAAGGCAGGAATACAGTCCTGTGAGGTTATTAATGTTTTCTAAATAACCCTGTATATTTTCGAATCAAGAACCTTTCATTATATTACTATGGTCTCTGCTAGAGATATTCGTTGATTTGTTCTCATTAACAAGTTAGTATACACAGCTTTCGTAACTAGTAATGATACTTTAAAAAATAAAATATAGAGGTATGTTAGACTTTTTGAAATAATTAATGGCTTATTATATTAGATTGTCCCGAAGTAAACTCCTTAATAACATATCATATTTCTGCTACATACAAATGATATGTTAAAGTAACCTAACTAACTAACTAACCAACTTTTACGAATTTCGAAGTCCTCTGGCTTATGGAAAAAGACTAAGAAGTGCCGCGGACCACCAAGATAAGAAAGCTGGCGAGGTGGAGCCAGACCTGCTTGGACTCTAGTCCCTCGAGCGTCCCAAACGGACCAATCGCGCTCGAAAAATATCGCCCAACGAGAAGCCCGAGGCGCCGGCAAAGTACCAAGCCATTCTCTCACCGACCGGCGCCCGCGATACCACGCTCAAACTCGCGCTCCGTATATTGTTGTATAACGCATTCTCCAACATGTAAAGTTTTGTGACTTCAATAAACCAACGAGTTGATTGTGAGTACTTCTTTCTATTCGTCCTGTATCGCATCCCGCTTGGCCTTGTCATGCACCTTCACGCATGTTTCACACACACGCCTTCAGCGTTCACTCGACACGCATCAGACTGATTGGGCATTTTGGCAGAGGTGCACAATCACACTGATTCCTTCGCGAATACACGCATAACATCAAATCATATCCGCCACATTGGTGACACCGATTTGATATACAGGGTTATTTGTAAAACATTAATAACCTCGCAGGACTATATTCCTGCCTTGATTATAAGTCGAAAATGTTCAAGCTATTATGTATTAAGTTTGCCTTTTTTTTTCAATATTTCTGACCTTTTTTTTGTAAAACGTTGGACTATCATTACAGTAACTTATATCGAATATGAAAAATTCATTCCCTTTAATACAAGTCAAATAAAAAAATAAAAACCTTCGAATTCCAGTTGGAAAACATTCCAATTGGAATTTTTTCAGGGTTTTTATCATTTTATTTAAATTGTATTGAAACGAATGAATTTTTTGTAATCGATATGAGTTACTGTAATGATAGTCCAACGTATTACAAAAAATAAGTCAGAAATATTGAAAAAAAAATGCAAACTTTAATGTCGCATATCTCCATAACTATTGATATTAGGACATAAAGGCTTGAACATTTTCGACTCATAATCAAGGCAGGAATATAGTCCTGCGAGGTTATTAATGTTTTACAAATAACCCTGTATAATACAATACACCCATCTGCTAATCTGGAGTATCTCGAACATACGAGACGTCCGAAATATAGTCTAAGCCAACACATCATCATTCAGGGGAAATAAGTGGTAAAAGAAGCATAGGAAGACGCCGCATCTCGTGGCTGCGTAACTTGGGGGACTGGTATAAGTGTGACTCGACTGAGTTGTTCCGTGCGGCGGTAAATAAAGTCGTAATCGCCAGAATGATCGCCGACCTTCGATAGGAAATGCCACCATAAGAAGAAAAATAACTAATCAACCACCACGCCGTTTCCTCGCAGGGGTAGGCAGGGAGGATAGAACGCAATATTATTCTATCTTGGCACACTTTTGCTTCGGCTACATTCATGCACGCTCTACAGTTGTTGGGGCTTTTAACAGGGCCATCCTCCAATATTTTTGTAGTATCTGATCGTGCCAGGTCTTTTGCGGATATATTTTCTTAACCATCCTTTCATCGCTCATATGTTCCACATGACCAAACCATCTCAGCGATCCTTTCCTTATTACATATACCACGCTATTGCCAGCATTACATTCACTTCTAATTTGCTCATCGCATTTCCACCGCATTCAGTCTACTTTCATTCATTTTGCGCCAATTCCAGACTTCATTCTACCCACCAGAATTGGCACATAGCGTCCGAATTACGAATTACCGGAATTTATTATTTCTATCGGGGTTAATCTACTATGAAATTAACATTTTGGGACGTACATTTTAAAATTCACGAATTATGGCGAATTTTGAATTATCTGGCTTCGAATTAACGGAGTTTTCTATATAACAACCTTATTTTATCTTGAGAATCTTAATGCTTCCTTGTATAATTGCTACAAGTTAGTAAATATTAAATGTGCGATGCATATATTGACGGAATTAATTTATAAACAACCAATAAAGCCAAAGCATTAAGAGGCGACTTTTTCCTCAAACCAGTACTTCTCAACTCAGCTGTGACTCGACAGAAATCATCATAAGAGATATTAGTTATCAAAAGAAAATAATCTATTATACAGATATCGATCACCATATAAATTAAAACACCTACATAATTGTATAATTTGCGTAATTAAATAATTATGCATTTAGATAGCATGCAATTTTATGCATTAGCATAGCATTAGGTAATGTAGTTACAATATTGTATATTACATATTGCACAGGAAGTTTTAAGACTGCCGCTGCGACTTTGCTCTTGCTGGTAAAACAGGAAACTTATTCGATAAGGCAAGACAGATAAGATGAATGTTATTTTTAGCGCAGTTACCATTGTGGTATCGAAGTACTTAACTAGTTTCATGTACAGCCGCTAGGTGGCAATGACCGATATCTAGGAATACAGTATTGTTAGGTTACTATTAATTGGTTTGATTATCAGATATGAGAAGTAAAAAAATTAAAAAATGTTTTGAATGCAGTCACCGAGGACTAGGTACTAATTTAGAATTTACTGCTTTCCAGATTTTATGTATTTATCCCTTCCAAAATAATGTTTTCTATAAATTTATAGGCTATTTAATATCCTATAAAATCTCGAATTCAGTAGGTAGGTACATTCTAAATACTCGATGATTGTATTTTTTTGGATGTTGCTGCCTTTGCTTTTATTTCCTTCATACATATGTATCTAGGTATGTATACTAGAGCTTATGGATTTTTGTTCTTGGGAATTGCGTAGGTATGGTGCGTCGATTTTCCAATAAAATAACATAAGCTTCAAAACGTTGTTCATAAAACGAAATAAATAGTTCACATATTATTCTCAAATAATAATTTCAAAATGGCGTTCAACACTCTGAACGACATTCCTAAAAACACCAAGGTTTAGCACACTCAAACTGGCGCATTGAGCTGTTTGAATACCTATTTGTGATTGTTTCGGTTCATCACCCATGAGGTGAATTTTTACTAAAATTTCGCTGGGTATTTTAAAGTAATATAATTTTATAAGCGTGGGCATTGTTGCGGCTGGTAGTTTTTATTGTAGCCGAAGTGCGTGTAACGGAAAGAAGCATGTAGCGGGAATGCGAGACCACGAAATGCGCGCGCATCCATTAAACTATCAAAAAATTATTCACTTGAAATTAGTGTTCTAGGTAGTCATTGACGTATTATAATATAGACACGTTCTTCCCATACTAGCCGGCTTTCATATGTAGCAAATATCGCATTCAAAGAGAGAACAAATCACATAATCAAGTAATCACGTAAAAATCACATACTCATTCTTACAATAGTGTACGATATTCTGTTCCTTTTTCCCCGGGACTTTTTTTCGGCGTAGTTTTCGTATTCGGCGTTTTGTTTCGGTCCGTTCGGTAACGAATGCAAGTAAGGCAATTACCTTATTTTTGACTTGTCACGATTTCACGCTTGTAACGTATCTACAGTTTATTATATCATTGCTTACAATAGTGTGCGATACTCTGTTCCTTAGTATGGGAATAACGTGTCTATTTTATAATACGTCAATGGTTCCAGTAATATAAATAATGTATTTTTGACCATCTTGAAACGAGTACCTACCAATCATAAAGATGCTCACTTCAAAAGTTGACCAATGATTATGGTTATTGAATTAAAACTTAGAACTGTTTATTGAACGATTTTAGGTGTGCATTAGGATTGCATGTTATTGTCGATGCTTTCGCAAAGACGACTTAATTGTCAGATATTCGTTTTCAAAACAAAAAAAGTAACCCACAAAAACCAAGTTTTTATAATACTCCCTTTCTCATTTTCGGGTTTCGTGTCTACCATATGCGTCGGAATCTCCATACAACTTTCTGATTTGTATGAAAAAACCATTAAAAATTTGAAAAATTCCAAAATTATACTATAATTATTAATTAATTTATTTTTAATTTGGTAGACCTTCTTGATCGTTGCCTCGAGTCTGCTTGCAAAGTTTCAGCTCGATTGGATCACGGGAAAAGGGTTAAAAATCGATCCAAAGTTTTTTCGTCAAGCAAGCAGACGCTACGAGTTAATGTAAATGAAGTAAAAACATATTCGTTCATTCGACATTCAGTGCGGCTATCAAAGTTGCATAGTTTCGAAACTTTTGAATACGGAACCGTTTTAGACCGAAAATCGATAAAACATGAAATCGGGTAGGCATTTGGACTTTTTTTGAAAAAGCACACATTTTTGATTCGTCGCATCATAATATACATATATCTGCGATGCTGTGGCCACAAATGTCTTCGAATCGTCGTGAGACGTAGATTCGCAGACATGTATCTCTTATTTTAGCTATCACAAACCAATACTTACATTTCAACTTCAAAAACAAATACTAATGATTCAACTACATCAAAGTGTTGTCAGTTATATTTATTATATCCCTAGACATCGGATTGTGGTATTAATATACATTTTTAACCAATATGTAAATATCAATTATCACATTCACGCCAAAGAAGTATAACTTCTAACGCGCCTATATGAGTTCATGCTCTCCTATTGTTTTTGTAATACATTTAACACAATTTAGACGAATTTATTGTTAAAATGTTGAGATTAAAAAAGCAACTAAAATTTTAGATAAATACATTATTGTTCCAATGTAAGATTTGCATGAGAACAAATACACAAATGGTTAATAAAATAAGTGTCGCTTTTTTCTGAGTAATTTCGCTGGATACACAAATTAGGTAGGTACCTACCTATCTACGAAAAATGAGTCTCTATACAGATTTATTCAGAATAGATGGTTGTATCTGCAACACAAGAAAAAAATTCAAAGAACTATAGAAAGTGAAGGAATATAAACATTTCTCAATCTATGCGTAGGTAAATACTTGAGTAGGTAAAAGCTCTTAAAATGTGGCTAGCTTTTAATTAACTAAAAATTTTATTCTTAATCCTTAAAAAAGTTTAATTGTATTATTTAAACTAACTAACTAACCATTACGCCGTCTCCAAAGAGGTAGGCAGAAAGAGTGGAACACCACACTCTTCTGTTTTGGAACACCACTTTTGCTTCGTTCATTTTTAAAACTTCTAACAGAGCCATCCTCGAATATTTGATTCATCTTTTCATAAAGGGCTTCCGCGGACGCCATCTGTTTCTTCCGCCCCCAGCACTTGCCTGATAAATCTTCTATAATATTCTTTCCTGACTTATCCGTTCCACATGACAAAACGATGTCAGCGATTCATTCTTTGTTCTTTATATTACGCTACAGTCAGCATTTCATTCACTTCTAATTTGTTCATTCTCCACTCTATTGTACAAAGATTTACACACATACGTCTAAGCGACTGCATTTCTACCGCATTCAGTCTCCTTTCGTTCTTTTTTGCAATTCCCGGTTTCACTACCATACAACCATATACATCGGAGTTGGCACCAGAACCATCTAATAGTAGTTAATATTAAAAAATGTGTTACAACAACCATCTCTCTAAAGTTTTCTTGTAGTATTTTACTTAGCGATTAATGGCGGGTTGATTATATTAAGATCTTAGAGTATATACAATCCATAGAGACCATATTATTTCGAAACTTGTAAGAATTTTGTTAAAAGAGGCGTGGTCATTCGGTGAGACTGGACAATTCGTTTTTAACACGTGTTTGTAATTTGTTGCTAAAACAGGGCTACCACAAATGAACGATTCTCTGTGAATTCTCTTACAATAAAGTAGCAATAAATGATAATGCCTTTTATATGTGGGTAAATTTATTTATTTTAATTTATTTTATTACAATTTTAAATATCACCACAACAATAATTATATAAGGTACTGCAATAATAATAATTATAATCGAGGATTATTTATACCATATCAAACATAAACATTTAGATATCTGCATTTGTACAAATATTTAGAAAATTACGTTATTTAAATAATATACATTGTTTGTATATACACATAAAATACATTGTTTGAAAAAACAATATGATGAAGTACATTAATGGAATTAATAATAAATATAAAATTTTAATATAGTACGCTATTGATTTTGGAAGATAATTAATCTGTTGAAATGTTGTCTCACTCTGACGGTAGGTTGTACCGCTGATTTGATCAGAAAGTGTAGCCTGACATCTAAATATTTAGAAGCAACTGCCTTAATTAGGTGAACAGTGTGGTTCTCCAGCGGTGACTGGTCTAGCATGTGAGAAAGTAATATATTAAAACAATCTACAGTTAGGAATATTTTTAAGACCCTGTTGACTAAATATTCTAATGAAAAGTGAGGATTCATTCTTTTTCCTCCACTACGGTTAAGAGCTTCTCTAAAAACGCGTTCACTATGTATGCAAATTAAAATAACGTCATCTGATGGATATACTAACCCCCCTCTATCTTTTTGTGCAATTAATGAATTTCGCAAAGTTGTCTTAAAGCCAATAAGGGCAGAAAGACAATTCTCACATTTAATTTTTTTATTTAGATGCCTGACAACAAAACCACAAATATAAATTATACAACTCTCCACATACTGACTGCACATATATATTGATTCAGGAATATCGTCGAAAGGCAAAGTATTTTCGAAACTCAATTCGTCATCACGTAATAATTTTAATTTGGAGGAGGAACAGTTTATAATGTTGACAGAATTATTTGAATTACAGTTTAGTATACTAATTTGATCTAAAGGTATGCAGTTTCCATTTACATTATCTTTGATTTCTGCGCGTATAAGTAATTTCTTGTACGCGGACTTAAATTGGCTAACGGTTGGGTTGTTATTATAACCACCATGTGAGCGTATAGCTCCGAAAAATAATTCGATATGGTCTTGATTAAATTTGTACATCGTTAGATATTTTAACACTGGGGACTCTGACATTAAATACGTCTTAACTAATAATTGTAAACTTTCTATGCAAACTCGAAAACCCAAAAACCCCATTTTTTTATTAGACTGAATAACTTTTACTCCATTTGGTAATTTTAAATCAGATAAATATACGCTAACATTACTCAGGTACGCAGAAAACTTTAAATGATTCCCCGAGAATACAGGCCTTTTCCATTCAGGTGCTGAAATATTACGGGAATTGAATATATCAAATAGTTTGTTTATACACCTTATGAAAAAAATTGTTGGTTCACTGTTAGAAAATTGTGGCAGCTTTAGGTTTTTAGCACAAAATTCTATGGCATCCGCTACAGAATCGCTAAATAAGGGATACATGAAGGGATCACTTCTAGCTACTCTCCCATGTTTTCTGTCGAATTTGTAGACTGAAAGTAATAATATCGATTAAATTTAAAGTTTTCAAAAACTTAATACAACGATTTTAGGTAAAACGTACTATCAAAACATACATGGCCAACGACTGCATTACATGAAGGGATCACTTTAAGCAACTCTCCCATGTTTACTGTCGAATTTGTAGACTGAATGTAATAATATCGATTAAATTTAAAGTTTATGAAAAATTAATATACCTAACGATTTTAGGTAAAACATAGTATCGATGGCTCCTACGTATGCTATAATAACCCATAAATCGAAAAATTTTAGTTTTTTTATGTTTTTCTTATTTCTTATATCTTTATAACAAAGAAATAAAAACATTTTGCAATTAATTACATTTTTTTTGGGTGTATTTTATAGGGCAATGTATATTTATACCGGACGAAAATATACTACTTCATTTACTAGGAGTTTCAGAATGCACATAACTAATTTTATAAATCCCGTATAAATTGGCGATTTAAGAAATTTTTTATGTAACGAAAAACGAATAAAGAATGAACACTATAGGTACTTACTCTATCAAAAGCCAGTTCTGTTCTTGAATAATTCCTAGGAACGGCAAATTTTTTTATTCGAACTAATTTGTTTTCTTTCCTTCTGTCAAAATGTACATTCAAGAAGTGATCTGAGCAAACACAACTGTGACTTCCGGGATTCCAATTAATCCTTCCTACAGCATGGATCCATTCACTTTTTCTTACTTCATTTTTTGGGAACCTACAAAAAATGATATCCCAATCCGAATACTTTAAATAATAAATAATAAATAATTTGTATTCTAAAATTTTAAGCACAGCCCTGTCGGTCCAATATGCTTTGTCATAAAAATACCACATTGAGCTTATTTAGATCCATACAATGTAGTGCCTTCTCTTTCTTACTCCTAAAAATTCAGAATTTTTAAAGGAGAAAAAAAGAGACGGATATATTTTAAAATGTCGGCTATCTAAGTAAATAATTTTACATTTGTGTTGATTGAACATTCATAGACATATTTTGATTTAAGTCATCAAAAACATCTTCAAAATAGCATTCTCCGAATTATTTGTGTAATAAAATCAATCAAAAATAAACGTTCTAGGATTTTTTAAACAAAAGTAAATGTTTGCAGTTGGTTTGTTGTTAAAATTATGAAATAAAACGTATACATGTAAAATTTTCATATTTTGGATAAAATACCTGTGATAACTGATATGTTTCTTCCCGTTTCCAGTCCTATTGGAACACCCCTTCATTGCACAAGAAGGCATATCAATTTTTTGTAATATTTGCACGTAAACACACAATAATTTATCGAAAATACGGATAACAAATCTGTCAGCTCTGCCGTTCTCTGCCCGAGTTTTGAAACTCGGGCAAAGAGAACCCTTACAAAGCAATTAAAGACGTACCCGACCGGGTGATCTTTTTTGTCCCTTTTTGTCTTATGTGTTACTATATTGTTAAAACTGAGTAAGCTTTATGTTACCACGCGTACGGGTTTGGTAAAATGTTTAGTTATCCCTCTATGGATTGTATATACTCTAAGATTAAGATCTTGGACTCTTCTTTGGAAGAAACTTCTAAAATGACAAAAATAACCATACAACATCTACTGCGTGTACGATGTTACCGCCATCTATAAAAAGCGGCAAATAGCAGAAACGGTATTGATAAATTGTTAAAGTAGATTCCTTCGTTCCCTTAGTGCCGCGATCGCCCATCGGAGGCGCTGGCTGCTTAATGCCGGAAACAACACACATGTTTCCCAACCTGCTCAGCGGGCAGCCATCTTTTGAAGGAAAATCATTTGTTTCGTGTGTTCAAAGTAAATTTCACAATTATAATTAATGTCAGAGCCACAGTCTTCGCTTTTATTAAAAAAGCAGCTCGCAGGTAAGGAAGGTCTCTGAAATTATTCTAGTTGTCGCCGAGCGCGATTCCCCGACCGACAGCGATGGAAGCAACACGAGTGACCTCAGAAGAGGGGTCGGTTGCGATCGTCTGCTTTCGTTTTCGGGGAAATAATATGTCAGCAAGAACGATCTCCCGGCCTTGTTTTTCTAAATTGGGCATTTTTCTTTTTTCAATTTGGTTCGGAATTAAATTTTTCCCTAAAATCAATATTCCGAGACCCGCTGGTTTTTTGTGTTTTCAGACATGTCTCTACGTGGGCTCACGGTTTACGCAGATATTATTTCGATAAATGTTTTTTACGCCGCGCTGAATTTAGTGGTCCGAATATTGGCTGTTAAATGAATCAGCCGAGAGTTTCCGGGCGATGTCTTTGTCCTCCGCCGCGGAACGGACGCCGACGGAGTGTTGCTGAAGTATTTTGATTTACGATTTCAGAATTGAACAAGAATCCTGTGGAAGGATTTTCGGCGGGGCTGGTGGACGACAATGACATCTACAGGTGGGAGGTGCTCATCATCGGACCTCCGGACACGCTCTAGTGAGTTTCATCGCTTATTTTGGTTTTATTTTTAGACTTTTCAAAATCATTTGTCACCATATTTATTTCCACAGCATCCACGCAGTATATATATACCCTTCTGGTATTTATTTGTTTTCATTCACTAAAAAAACACAACTTTCCAAACAGTATACAGTGCAGTCTCTCCGTGTTAGTAATTGGTCCGGGCGGCAGCTCGCTAGATTTATTCTCAGATATTTAGCCTAGCGATAAGCTCGCCCAGTGACAAAAGGGTTAGCTTTAGTCGTCGACATCCAAAGAGATGAGCAACTTTGAAAAATAATCAAAATGCTCGCATCTTATCTAATATTCTGGTTCATTCTTATATCTCCGATACTACTCTTTACATTAAAAACTGTTCTGGGCCTGTAGTGTAAATATTTGTGTTTTTTCTTATTTAATTTTTAATATGACACTAACAGAACACTGGATACAAAATACATAAAAAAAAAACACAAAATTACTTACTTAAAACTCAGCCCATTGTCCTAATTACAAGTGCCTTGCATGCAAGTGCATGCATATACATATTTAGAGTATCAATGCAGCGCGATCATCTATAAAAATGTAAATAAAGAATTGATTTTATGTGTTCTATGGGTTCAGGTCAAGAAAATGGATTAATTGCATAGTGCGTAGGAAAATTATGGTTGCGTGGCAATGTGAATTTTTAAATGATGATGGGGTACCTGCATTTATGGTCAGCACAATACATTTTATATATACGAAACATTCTTGTAATGGGAGAAAAATAACCAACATCATTAGGATGCTGACTTATTCTAAAGAACTCTGAGTTTCTTGTACAGAATTCAGCATGCAAATTTATGTCATAAAGAAAGTCAATAGTTCCACCGAGTATCTTGTGTAGCACTACAAGATCGGATATTTTAAGCCTCGGGGAAAATTAAAAACATTTGTTTCAGACGGCTGTTAAATTTAACTTGTCCGCATACTGTTTATTTCATTCTAAATTTATCTACAAAATATTAGCACAACTTTTTCCATTTATTCGATAACTGTGAAAACATTTGGAAATAATCTAAAGTGCCCAGTTATTCGATTTATTTTTTACATATGACAGGTGCATGGTGACAAAAGTCGATAAAAGATTCAATAAATTTATTAGAGTAAGTACAGTGGGGTCTCGGTGACCTGACAATATTTTATCCGGAACCCCTTGTGAACCGGCAAACAATTTCATTAAAATCATGACTGCCAACAATTGTGTTCTCTTGCCATTCAATGACTAGCGCCACCTGCGATCCGGAGAAAGTGGCCACCGAACGCACATTAGTACGGAAAATTTGCATCAATGATACGCCGGGCAATATAGAAGAAAATGCATTTCAACTATGAAATTTAAAACAAGTCAACATGCAATTCAATGAAAGAACAGGATAATGATAGTGAGCTGATCGCAGCTTCTCCACGGGGATGCAGCGGCCTGAGAGAATGGTGCAACTATAATGAACTCCTCGGGAGAAGCAATAGGGACAAAGCAATACCATCACTTTCACATAAACTTAAAGTAACGAAAAATTTATAGCATTCTTTAAATAAGCATCTAATAAGATGTAAGTGATTGGCGTCAGCATTCTATAGTTCGGAAATCGGATAAGGTATTAGGGTCATAAAGGTTTGGTATTTATGAATGTGTGCGTGTGTCTCAAGAAAAGTTGTCAAAACGTTAATTTTAGTGATTCTCTTGTTGAAGTTTTAGAGGTGACATTTGTTATGCAAACCATCAGTTGTTCTCAAATATTGTATCTTGTAAGCTACAAAGCTGTGTGGCTTAGATTTGGCGTAAGAATTTATGAATTAAGATGTTCAGATTATTTCTCTACGTTACTGCTAGATAGCAATCTAATATATAAATGAGTACACTGACAGAACGATCAAGCGACAAATGTTATCTCTGTATTTGAAAAGGTGTGGTGTTTTTGTGAGTTTGCATTTATAGAATGAGCATCGATGATTCAGAATGTAAAATAATTTTTTAATAAAGTGATAAGTATTATATCATCACGTAGTCCTATATAATCTTGGTGCTGATCGTAGACTGCAAAAATATACAGACATGAACTAACATATACTTCTTGGTAGACATACGGTCTGATTCTACAGCTGGTTCCAGTACGTTTGACTTGTTTACGAGAAAGGCCAAACTAAATAAACCCTTATAAAGTATTATGTAGCAAATAAGTCACGCTTTACCACAAAAATATGTTTTTTCTTGAAAAGACTGCTTGAAAAAACTGTCTTATAAATAATAAATTTTGTTTAGTAGCTTAGCTTAGCTGCAGTATAAATATCTTAAATGTACGCAAGGTTGCACATGGGTCGCTGTGACCCAATCCTGTTGCCTAAAGAAGGGGTTTAGTTTATCTCGGTACAATTTAAAAATCTGTAGTGTTGGTATTCCCCGCATCAGTGGTCAAACAAATGGAATGCACAATTGCATATTGCAATAATGCAAGTCGCCACCTCCTGTAATCGGTAGCGCCGCTCGGCTCACGTATGGTTTCCTGTTACAGTGAAGGCGGATTCTTCAAGGCCCACCTGCAGTTCCCCAAGGAGTATCCGCTGAGGCCGCCCAGGATGAAGTTCGTCACCGAAATATGGCATCCTAACAGTGAGTCCTCTTGTTTCATCTTACCTCCGCTTCGTACCATTGTAAATAAATATCGCATCCATTGACTAAATGCACCCTTACGGGGTTTTCATAAAATCTTTTTCTTTATTATTTATAAGCCAACCAGCATTACACATCGATGAATACATACAGGATGGAGATATGCAATATCAAAGTTTGCATTTCTTTTGTCAATATATCTTGACTTATTTTTTAAAAAAGTTCAACTATCATTATAGTAGAGTCCATTCACTTTAGGTAAGCCTTTTGCATTAGTGTGAGTAATACCCTCTGTAACATGTAAATTGTGAAATTGTATTCGTTTTTTAAACCAACTTCATTGGTTGCTCCAGTACCACTCTGACCGGCGAGCGGACCGGTCGTTTCTTTGTTTAATATTTTTCGCTTAATGATACGGTGACTACAAAATCATGAATATTTTTAAATTAGGAAAGGAGAAATCGCTTTCAGGTCAAACATTTATTATTTAGAATTTGAATTTTTTGCGTCTATCATTTACTAAAAAAAGAATGTTACGAGATTTTGTAAACGGATTATTATTACTCACACTAATGCAAAAGGCTTACCTAAAGTGAATGGACTCTAACTTGCATTGATTATGAAAAATACATTTGCTTCAATAAAATACAAATAAAATGTTTTAATAAAAACCTTGCAAAAATTGAAGTAGAACTTTTTTACAATTATCTCAGAATGGCATTTTTTGAGATTTCATATTTTAAAACTAGGGGTGAGACTTGCATTTTGTTCAATTATAAATTACTATTTAATATTTATCAATTGTGTTTTTCTCCACCAAGCACACGGGTACCCGGCTTTGAATCTATCCCTGTTAATTTATGTTGCAGTCGAGAAGAACGGAGATGTGTGCATATCCATCCTGCACGAGCCGGGTGATGATAAGTGGGGCTACGAGAAAGCATCCGAGCGCTGGCTGCCGGTGCACACAGTGGAGACTATCCTCATCAGCGTCATCTCCATGCTGGCCGACCCCAACGACGAGAGTCCCGCCAACGTGGATGCCGCGGTCAGTCATTATTGCAATCTCCGAACAGACTTTACGGTGTTTTCTTGCTTATCCAGAGCAGGGGAAATGTTGGAGTCTTGCGAGGGAGTGCTCTCGTGCAATCGTGTAAAATAATGTCGATTCATTTTAAAAACCTAGCCATTTTTGTATGAAACTCTTGTCCGCCACTTTGTAAGGGATTACACCATAAGGATTCTTACAAGGAGGATATTCGCCCGTATTCTGAACTAAGCAATATTGATATTTCTGTTTCTCGACAGCTATGTATTACGTTGTAATGCTGCCAGTTTTGACGTTTTAAGTTGACGAATGCAACCAATCAGAAAGCTTTAAAAGAAAAATTAATGAATGCAATCAATCAGAAAGCTCTAAAACGTAAAGAAACGTTAAGTTATTAAAGAGTTCAGGTTATTATTACGGTGTTAGACATATTTAACTACTATAAATAAATAAAAAAATAAAAAATGGTTACAGATATGTTATACGAACCTTATGTTTTTCCGAGAACCAATTCTCGATGTTTAGTTGAATTCAACTTCAACGAAATGTCGAGAATTGCTTCTCGGATACGGATATTTTATACGAACATACGGTTCGTATAAAATATCCGCAACCATTTATAGTTAAAAACGTTAAGTTATTCACAATTATTAATAATGAGCTTTCTAATTGATTGAATTCATTAATTTCAAACCTGTCAAACTTAAAACGTCAAAATTGGCAGCATTACAATGTTATACAATAATTTAAATACATAAATGAAGACTCCTCGGAAAAAAGAATGAATGTCAAGAAATGTTTATTTAGAGAAAAACAGTTTTTTTTTTACAGTTTCAAAGTCTATATTTATTTCACTTTATGTTCTTTTTATATAAATATTGAATCAAATTTTACTATATAAACATATTCTATGTATGTACGTATATTAAACGTATGTACTGTCAAATTGACAACGTTTTTTGACATTCGGTGTGCGGACATTCCTGTTTCTTGCAACGGATAAACAGATATAAATTGAACCATTATAGTGGACCATATAGTTTTATCCAATTCTGATTTATTATATAAAATAATACCCCAAAAAGTCAACAAAAGGCATTAAAAGGTCAGTTTCGCAAATGATCCAACACATTTTTGGACATGACCGCTTTGAGGGACCTTCCCGAAAGTCAACTATTTATTTATTTTATTTAGTGAAAGGTTAGTAATAGTTAATATATTAGGTCCTTACATATGAAATTGGCGTTTAGTATGGGAGGAACATAAGGACGATTTTTTTTTATTATAATATATTTATTTAATCAAAGTATGTACCATTGCTATCTATGCACTTTTGCCATCTAATAGGTAGTTCATCGATCCCTTTACTAAAAAACCACTCGGACGGGAATCAATAAAATCTTTGAAGGCGGTTTGGACTGCCCCATCGGAGTTGAATTTTTTCCTTTGCAAGAAGTTATCCAAATTTCGAAAAAATGGTAATCTGTTGGGGCAAGGTCCGGAGAGTACGGTGGATGTCTTAGACATTCCAATTGAAGCTCCTCTAATTTGGTAGCCGTCTGTTGTGCAGTGTATGGTCTAGCGTTATCATGAAGCAGCAGTGGCCTAGAGCGATTAACCAGCCTCGGTTGTTTAGCAGCTAGCTTTTCCATCATGGTTTGCAGTTGCTGACAATAGACATCTGCCGTAATCGTCTGGCCAGATTTAAGAAAGCTGTAGTGAACGACACCAGCACTAGTCCACCAAACGCTCACAAGTAACTTGTTTGGAGTCAATTTTCGTTTGGGGCATGGTTTGGCTGGTTCGGCAGGGTTCAGCCATTGCGATGAGCGCTTCCGATTATCGTACAGGATCCACTTTTCATCACAGGTAATGATTCGCTTTAAAATCCCTTCATTATTGTGCCGGTTGAGTAATGCAACGCAGCAGTCAACGCGCGTTTGTTGATTTGCTTCACTCAATTCGTGAGGTACCCACCTTTCAAGCTTTTTCACCTTACCAATTTGCTTCAAGTGGATTAAAACAGTTTTTTCACTAACACCGCAGCCTGCAGCTAATTCGGATGTGGTTTGCGATGGATCCGCTTCCACAATAGCCTTCAATTCTTCATTATCAACTTTGGTCTCCGGCCGTCCACGGGGCTTGTTCTGCAGGTCGAAATTTCCAGAACGAAAACGTTGGAACCAAAAACGCACTGTGTTTTCTTTTGCGGCACCGTCGCCAAACACATCATTAATCCTTCGAGCCGTTTCTGCAGCACTGGTGCCACGGTGGAACTCGTACTCGTAAATAACGCGATATTTCAAGTTTTTCATTTTGTAAACTGAGTGACGCAAAGAAAAAAACAATTGAGGAAAAAACAAATGAATTATAATTTTCAAAACACAAATACACGAGTAAATAGCTGTATAAATTTGGATTTGGAATTCCTAACCAAAGAGAAGATATTTGAGATCAAATTGGCCAGTACGGCAAAACGCCAATTTCATATGTAAGGACCTAATATACCCTTATTAAATGCCAGTAATAAAAAAAATTTAATCACCTTATTGTAAAAAAATAAATTTCAGGCTCCCTGTATAGTGTTTATCCCTTAAACTAACGAATATGTTTTATAGAAAGTGTCAGTTTAAAAAACATATATTTATGTCTAAGCAAAAAATGAATTTGTACTGCAAAGATGAATATCAAAATAATGTTATGAATACTGATTACTACTTCATTTTATTAATATTTCCATTTGAAAATTTAATCATAATTTTGTTTTGGTGTTTTACAGAAAGAATGGAGGGAACGGTACGCGGATTTTAAAAAGAAAGTAGCCCGGTGCGTACGGAAAAGCCAAGAAGACTGTTTTTAAACTAGTGCGGGGAGGCGGGACGCACACGGCACTCCGGGACACTCGCCTCCCGCGCAGGCGAGCCGCCACCTCATGCTGTCTCCGGCCCGCCGGTGTCGCGCTAGCGGGGTGCGCGTGTGTGTCGCAGGTGTTGCGCGCGGACAATATTGAAATTACCCGGAGGAGAAGTGATACACATATATATAATAATAAATATAAATAAAAAGTAAATATAAATGATAAAAAGACAATTTCTACCATCCTCCACTGCGCAGTGGAAATTGAAGAAAGCGGAGTTTCCTTTCTATAAATACACGCCTCCTCGTTTGTAAACCTCGC
>JADDOH010008921.1:61570-95290 GCA_016648135.1 Agrypnia vestita | reverse complement strand
TAGAATAGAGACGGTCTTGTTCAAAATGGAAACTTTGCAAATTGAAATAGAAAATTCAAGTGAACCAATAAATCAAAAAAGTTCCCGAGTTTTCCATCCGCACATTTTTGATTTTAGTTTATATAATTTTATTGTAAGATTTGAATCATTCATGCCTATTAATAAAGTTTCGTAAACATTATTTCATTCATGCCTATTAATAAAGTTTCGTAAACATTATTTCTCACTATATTATTTTTACACAACGGTGACCGAGTATTCCACAGACATTCGTGATTCTTATAATAAGTCACGAAAAGTAATGTTTTATCATCTCCCCAACGCGCCATATTTGTTTCATCTGTCGCGGACTGAGAAGATCGCATTGATAATACTAGCCGCGAAGCCCGCGAATGACATAAGCATGCTCATAAATAAGCAAGTCTGTTCACACATGCTCCAAAGATACCCCTTCTCTATGGTGAATGACAGTGGCATGCTTATAAATCAACCGGCGGTTGATTTTTGAGCATGCCACTAGGTGGCATGCTCATTTCTAGCAATGTGCGTACACACATGCCACTAATAAGCATGCCACTGTCAAAGTCGATACTGCGCATGCTCACGTGCCACTAAAGAAGCATGTGTATCAGACGCTTAACACATATTTAGCTATCCCAAGTCTTAAGAATTTGCAGACATTGAATACATTTCAATTGTCCAAAGTTGTAATTTTTCCCTTAAAAATAGGATAATTTGTAGTGGGACGCACATAACACTAATTGGAATAAAAAATTCTAATATGGACCCAACATACGATACAAATTAGTAAAAATCGGTCGGAATCAGTACTATTTTATAATCCTAGTTGAATTAAACACATCAATAATCCATTTTAGATATTCAACTTTTATTATAGGTATTATGTATTTATTAATTTGTGTTTTTTTAAACGAAGATCTAGTTTCTTTAACACAGACAAAAATCTAGAAAATTAGCACCAAAACAAGACTGAATAACTTATCATATGTGACACCTACTGCATATCATTGAAAAATTATAATCTATTTTCTAAAATACCTATACCTTGTGTGATTTGGCATTTTCTTCGTGGTGCAACATTTTAGTTTAAAATATTTTTCATTTAACCTTTGCACTACACACACAATATTTTAGTTATTTATCACTATTACAGTTTCGAGGAGAGCTAACCCTCCATCATCAAATATAATTAATACATATTAATTATACACAGTTATTAATTATGAGACGAGAGAACTGAATATCGAAACTGTAGAAGTAAAAAATAACTCAATTGTTGTGTTTAGTACAAAGTTTAATTAAAAAATATAAATTTTAAGTTACCTTTATGTTATTAGAATAAAATATTGGTATATTATTCACCTCTCATATAAAATATTATTAAATTTGTCGATAATCTTGACAAGTAAGAATACCTCTTTTTCTTAATCTTGGGCTCATGACTGAGCATCATAGTTCTTTCTTCAGCTTCTACAGCGCGAACTACTTTCCTCCACCTTTCGCGATCCTGGGCCTTGTTTAAAGCGACGATTAGCGAGATTCGGTCATCTGTTGGACCTGCTTCGTCCGTATTATTGGGAATCGATCTCTACGTCCTTGATCATACTCAGTGATGACCAATATTCCCTCTCTTCTGGCGGCATGTCCAAATTATAATTTTTTTCTGGTTGATATCTCTACGTTATTAATAAACACGTAAGAAAGAAACCGAATTTTGTTTAACACTTTACTAGTTTAAATAATACATTGGTCTGATTAAACGGCTACCAATTACTGTCGCTGCGCGGCCATTAGTGTCTGCGATTGGCTATCGCCCATTGTCTGCTGCTTTTCATAAGATTTCTTTATTTTTTGAAACAGGCAATGGAAAAACAACGCATTACTCGATGCGTTTTAAGCACAATCATATTATAGATGATACGTTGCTATGTATGCAAGTTATATTTCAAGTTTGACATATCTCCAATCATTTATATTCTAAGCTAAAAATTAAACGTCAAAAATATAGTTGCCTGCAAAAAAATAAAATTAACGCAAGAAAATATAAATATCGATGTATTTCTCTTTAAAGTGACTCGAACGGTAAATAATTTATAAATTATATTACTTCACATTAAATAATATCTAAGTGTATTTTAAAATCATCTGTACACCCCGTTTCTTCAAAAACATACGATTTGATTACTAGATGAGTTTTAAGCGCAATCATAATATAAAAGATAGGTACTCGTGTAGGTACTATTGAACAAGAAAATTTACCGTATATTACCTAATGATAATTAAATCATTAATGATAACTTAATTGATTAAATCTTTTTATATAAAAACTACCAACGTTGTTTGGTTTTGAGACACAATTAGATGTTTGATGATGACCTTCGATTATATTCCTCGCTTCCAAGTATATTTAATTATCACATTATTTTCATCCGTACCAGCGAGCAGCAGCTCCGATAGCCTTGGAACTTCTACTTCGTAACAATCGTTCTGCTATGTTGTTCATTCATTTAATATTTTTATGACAAACCATTTGCGTTGGTTCATTCAGTTCCTATTACTTTTAATACACAACTAAAATTATCTAATTTATCATACTAAGTTGCTTACATTAATTATATATTTTTAAATTAATTAATTAATAATGTATGCAATTTTAAATTGAAATCATTTCTGTTTAGGTTGGACATATATTTGTACAGCATAATATATCAGCGTAATCTGTATGATGCTATTTTTTAATACGCTACGAATGCATGAATCCATTACTAATAAGAAAAAACATTTAAGTAACGTTTCTTTTAAATCGAATCGTAGGTATGTA
This sequence comes from Agrypnia vestita, assembly GCA_016648135.1. Classification (NCBI taxonomy): domain Eukaryota; kingdom Metazoa; phylum Arthropoda; class Insecta; order Trichoptera; family Phryganeidae; genus Agrypnia; species Agrypnia vestita. The sequence continues at coordinate 92,448 of JADDOH010008921.1, read as the reverse complement.
ATTTTACAAAATGTAGTAAAAAAATTTTTATTATCTCGTTATTCGTTTTTATTTTATTATTATTTTTTGTTATTTTTTGATAGATGGTTTGGTCATGTGGAACGTATGAACGAGGAAAGGATGGTTAAGAAAATATATGAGGCGAATGTTGAAGGCAACAGGAATAGAGGGCGTCCGCGAAAGACCTGGCTCGATCAGGTACTACAAGTATTTGAGGATGACCCTGTTAAAAGCCGCAACAATCGTAGAACGTGTATGAGAAGATGTATGAATGTGGCCGAAGCAAAAGTGGTGTGCCAGGATAGAAGACTGTGGCGTTCAATCCTCTCTGCCTACCCCTGCAGGGAAACGGCGTGATGGTTAGTTAGTTAGTTTTTTTTTAATTCGTTTTCGTCTTACGTACATTTAAAGAATGAGGAATGGAAAAAACTCAACATCTACTGTTTTCAAAAAGTATGCACAAATCTTCACATCACCATGCTCTTGAATACCAGTCATCTATCAAAAAATCAGATTTAGTCGACATTGATCGATCTAAGACCCAAGATCGAATTTATTTAAATTCAAACTATAACCTATGTTATGATTGCTTCAAAAACGGAGTGCGCGTAGTTTTGCCGTTACCAGTTTCAAAAAATAGCCAAATCGTATGAAAAGCAGCAGGCAATGGGCGACGGTAGTTAGTTAACAGATAATAATAATCGCGCAGCGGTCAGTACGGCCGACAGCCAATTGCAGACACCAATGGCTGCGTAGCGGGCATCGACAGCCGCGAAACAGCCACATACGCCCGTGCAGAGGATAGAATAGTCGCCCGCAGGGCCTAGCAGCAAGCTCAACTGTTTGTAATAATGATTGTCGCTACATAATCGGCCATTACCTGTCTACGGCGAAGTCGGTTACTTTCTGCTAGTTTTATTTATACCAGACGAGCACAGTCAGTACACTGAAAGTGTGGCGCGTACACATTTATTTTGTAAAAAAAGCGAAATTAAATATTTATCTGACAGAATATTCCGATATATTAAAATATGAATATGTCGGCTCTCGTAGCCCAGTGGTTCCTGATGAGGTTACAATAAAAATATATGTGATTTACTAAGTCTGAGTATTTTTGTAATATGTTTCACTTCAGTGATTGGGCCACATAGCCTATTGAAGTGTTAAAAAATTGTGATAGCAATATAACGAGGTACACAATTTATTTCGTAGAAATTCTTGTTAAATATTATTTCAAAATACTGCCTCTGGGTTGTTCGTAAGTGAGTAGTAGATGTTTTCTTATTTTTTAAATATTCTTCGAGTTTCTTATCCATAGTTATGGAACACAATAAGAGTTGTGTAAGTTTAATAATCTCTTGCAAATATTCTTTCTCATCTTCCACAAACAAATCAATTGTCAATCTTTTCTCCTGTTACGTTTATTATCTGGGGAATTGTCGCATGTCGGCCAATTAACGTAGAAGTTTATTACCGTTGCCAGTTATAAATTTTCTTGTTGCGCACTCGTTGTATAACACGGCACATAGCGAAACTGTGTTCGCGTTTGTTTTTTTATTTTATTATCTTAAGAATTCTTCATTTTATTTCAAATGAATCTTATTCGCTCGCATAATACGACGTCAGTTAGGGCCGGTTGTTTCAAGTTGGATTAAAGTAAGCGTTCTTTAAAAGCATAGATTTTTACGTTCTCCACCAATCAGACGATCCGTTTTCGTAAAAATCTATGCTTTGCTCGACCGCTTACTTTGATCGAACTTGAAACAACCGGGCCTTAGTAATTTTAATAAAATATTATACAAACCGTTAACAAAGATGGTCTTTTTATTTTTGAAGTTCATCATTGCTTTAAATAATTATTAATTATTAGTTACAAATTAATTACCTAGTCAAAATAAAAAAATGTATTGGGAAATCAATCTAAAATGTTATCTTTTATGTGTAATATTTGAAATCATGCAAATTTTGAAAACGGAATAATGTTTTCATTTTATTTAATAATGAAAATTGAATGAGATCACCTATTGAATTCTAGTTACGATTAATAATGGACATTCGAAATTAGTATTGTTGGTGATGTTAGAGAGTGAGTGCCTGACTCAACACAGAGTTTTCTAGTGAAACGGGCATAGTAAAACGATGTCGAAAATGTATTTTATGATTAGCATTGAAATAATAAAAAAAAATTATAGTATCTTTCTATTATCAGGATAACAAGATAATATTATTATAGTTTAAACAGCTTAAACGTTTGTAATGTATTTTTATTGCCACAATAAATTAACAAACAATCGACAAAAAGAACATAAAATGATGTAAATGTTTAATGCGTATTAAAATAAATTCGTTCTCCAGTGCATCACCTTTGCACTCAATTTTTCATAATAATGTTTAACCTTAACGTCACATATCTTACATTATATTAAGTGATTTTTTAATTTATTTACTATCGAAAGACGTTTGGACAGTTTTTACTTATTTAGGTCCATTAATCCATTAGATTTAATAGAAACGCTTCTTTGATGTTCTTACTTACTGGCAATAAAATAAATACATTACTTTTGTGAGTCCGCAAAGATAATAATTATCTTGTCATTAATTTACTAATTAAAAAAAAAAACACTTTGATTATTTTTAACGTCGATCGGGTTCGATGCCACCGTATCTAGAGCTTATATTTTTTTCTTATATTAAATTTATTTATATTATTATTTATCTTATATTAAAATTACGTATTATTTAACCTATGTAAAATGCTGAACAGTCATTGCAAATAAATTTATATATACAATACTATATTTTGTAGGATGCCAAAGATTTTTCTGACGATCAACTGATTCTATTGTATATCCTTAATAGGAGAAGTAATTTACTTAGATCTCGAATAATACTTTTTTATCGGAAGAAATGTATTTTGCCACAACTCTAAATGAATTTTTCCGCTAGGCATGACAGTAAATTTGTTTTCTACATCTCTTCATACATCAAGTTTTTATAACTTTATATTTAAGTTTAAGTCAAAGGATACGTGAAAAGGTGGGTAGGTAATGTATCTATAGAGTAACGTTTCTTGTAATGTGGATAAACTAAGCCGTTACCAGCACTTACGTCAAAACATCGAATAAAAATGATTTTAATGACACATGTCAAAAATTACGCGACATGGTTTACGGTTTAAACCAACTGCATTCCATGTTGATGCAACCTGCCCTTAGGGCCGGTTGTTTCAAGTTGGATTAAAGTAAGCGTTCTTTTAAAGCATAGATTTTTAAGTTCTCCACCAATCAGACGATCCGTTTTGGTAAAAATCTATGCTTTTATCGACCGCTTACTTTGATCCAACTTGAAACAACCGGCCCTTAGTAATATATATAACCAAGATACTTTTATGCGTCACATTTTTCTATACGTAGAATTTAATGTTTCTTCGATTTTATTATTTTGCGAACCTTTTCGGTAAGTTTCGGAGAATCCGCCCGTCACGCAGTCTGCGCGACGTATCAACGCCATTCTAACGATTATGACATGGAATTGTTAATTGAAATAACGCGATATTTTGAAAAGCATATTTGTTCGGCTGACAATCAGGGCGAGACGCCTCGAGGCGAGCCATCGCTCGGGCGGGAGGAGCTCGTTACTCCACGGACCCAGATCGGCTGCCGCAACTCCCAATCGGCGCGAAACAAAAACCTCTAAACCGGGGGAAACTTTCATTATTCACCGCCGATTGCGCAAGAGACCTCGCCGGCAGCGGCAGCGGCGCCCGCGCGTCACGCCTGAGGAGCTGGCTCCAGATGCAGGCGGCCCTGTGCCTCACACTAACCAGTAACCAGCACCGCCCGCGTACTCGTAAGCTTACCAGAATATTATGATGTTACAGGTTACAGGATCGCGGAGGAGGAAGACTAATAAAAGATTAATAAAAGTTTTTAATTTTCACTTAACTGGAGCACTGTGTACTCGTCTTTCCAGAATATTCGCGCGTCTGTGATAGCACATATTCCCCATTGAATTCCCAGTAGGTAGGTACTCTCTTAATTTATCGCTGTTCGATACACGTACTGATCTGAATAGTTGGATATTAGGAATATCAGGAGATTAAAAATATATATTTTATTTATTTTGTAGAAATTCTAGTTTTATTAGATTAGATTATTTCTAAGTACTGTCGGTACTCCGCTATAATTATATACCTGCGTAAAAATGAAGTAAGAAAATACGTTTGAACATATTGCGATATAAAATAAAATTATCATTATAATACATACAAGGAAGCATAATTACTATGAAAATGTAAGTATCGAGGAACACAGGGTATGATCTTACGTAGGATCGCTGTATAAAATGTGTCGTGAAACTACCTTGAAGATAGAACATTGCTTGGGTTAGAAAAATAAATATATTTTTACGAGTCTAGTTACCAAAGAGGAAGAAATATGCAGGAAAAACACTTTTTTATATTATATCCAGGGGCGGTATGATTAAATATAAGTTATATTGAAGAACCTTCCATTGTAGATTTTGAGATTAGTAGTGAGTGACAAAATGAGATACGATGATATAAGCCTCAGCGATTCAATTGAGACAAATCTCAGTTGTGAGATAAATGACAGCTCCCTGTATCTGGGGGCGCGGGTTCGCTAATCTTTGATAATGTCAAAATAAACTAAATGCAATTGCACGGGGCAAAATTGGCCACAATGGCTGGGCCGAAACCAAACTCGGCTTGAAATCTTCTGACGGCTGAACATCATAATTCAAATTATCAATGGAGATTTTGTAACAATCATAAATACAGTTTCAGCACTCATTACATTTTCTTTGTACACTAAAAGGAGTTTGTGCACTGACGTCATCGAGCAAAAAAGTGTTCTTCGGACGACGGTCAAAGTACGGGACAGTCGGGCAGATTATTTATAAATGTTAGTTTCGTTATTATATTAATATAAAAAATTAAATTTCGCGCGAGTCTCTTATTACATTTGACTTGGATCTTAGAGCTCCTTGTAATAAAAAAATAATTTTCTCAAAATAAACCAGAACTATTTCACGAATCCTGGATCTCTACTATCAGTTTAATTGTTAAGCTTTTTTTCCTAATTGGAAGTTGTTTTTATAATTTTCTTTAATTAACTATTTTCGATTTTCGAAGTTACAGTTACTTGTACATTGTCATAAAATAAACACAAAATTGTTTAAATTAAATTGCCTTTTCGAAAATTATTTCTCAATTTCCAAGAATTATTTAGATTTCTCTTGTTATATTTATCATCTAAGGGAAGCAATTTCATATCGACCAACTAGAGACTAATTTACGTATTACGTACCAGAAAAAAATATTCTCTTTGTATTCGTTACAACACTTGGTTTTCGTGGAAAAATCGTGCAAATGTTTTTTTACATGGCAAAATTGCGATAAGGTTTTTTGAGTATTTTTTGAACTAGGCGTTGTTTTTTTTTTCTCTCATAATATTACGCCAACCGTTAATTTGAATAAAATTTACCTTGCTTGTTAGTATAATTTTAATAATATAGAAACTACCACTGTCTCATAATCGACTGCATGTTTTAAGTAGTAAAGTTGTAGTGGAATATACCTACAAACACATTGTACTCACTGCCCGGTCTGTGTAGTCAAGGCAGTGATTATTGTAAGTGGCAAAGAATGTTCTAAGGTTTTCAAGCCTTTTCAAGTTCAGAATCTTCTGGTTTGTTTTTCTGGGATATTATGCTGTGTTTCACGACCTATGTTACCGACGTTTCGGATCCCATTGCATACGATGTTGCAAGCCTGATGATGTCAACCAGAAAGGTCGTAAAAACATGGCAGATCCTAGAAAATACAAATTAGAAGTGAAAATGGTAGTTAGTTCGCGTTATGGTTATCGTAATTTTATTTATTGTCATTGTTTTTACGAGTATATATAAATATTGGCTTCCGTCAAATATTCTTTCTTGGCCGTGCAGAATCTTCTTATTAGAGATTTCTATTATATGTTGTACTGTGTATGACATTTCGGATCCCATCAACGTTATTGATGGACCCGGCAATGCCAGAAAGGTCTATATACATTTCCCTTGTTTGCTGTAATACCTAATTGCGCGAGAGGAGACGATAATTAGGCGCCCGTGACTGCGTGTCCACGTGGCAATAAAGGCAGGATTAACTGACAACAGCTCTCTCTCTCGGCAGCTTTCTTCGAGATCAATTTTAATTCCGTAGGAGCGTGTCCTCTGCGGCTTCCGCTTGACTCCATTATCAATGACCGCCGAACACCGCTCAGCATGCGCCTCAGGTACAAGCGCCCGCGACCGCACACAATTTGTGTATAAATAACTCGGCTCTCACGAAATAAGTTTGTGTACCTATAGTAATCTTTTTGTGCATACAAATATTATTAGAAGATAAAATAGGTTAGTTTTATTTGTAACGTAAGTAATTTGTGACTCATTTGATGACCTTATTGTCAAAAGAAAAGTTTTTTAAACAATAATAATATAATTATTGAGAAAATATTTCAAAAAATATTAATCATTTAGAAAAGACATAAAAATGGAATAATATATGTATTAATCGATTAAAAAGAGACTATATATAAGGTCGAATTTACCAAGCTGCCGTGGCGAAATTGGATAACGCGCCATTCTCGGATAGAGAGAACGTACGTTGGTTCGAATCCCGGTAGCAGCTAAAATATTTTTTAGTTAATTTGGTGTTTTTTGTATGTCTTTTCTAATTGATTAATAACTTTGTTCTGAAATTGCAGCTTCACAATAATAATGTGTTTTCTTTAATATCTTATAATGAGAAAATACTTTGTTTTCACCACTAATTTGTTTAAAGTGCCAACATGTTTCGGACCCAATGGTCCCGTCTTCAGGATACAAAGTATACTAAAAAATAAAATAAAAAATCATTCGACCCAAAACATGTTGATATTTTCAATAAATTAGTGGTGAAAACAAAGTATATTCTTATAAAAAATTATATTAATAATGTCGCCACAAAATCATTTTACTCTTATTGAAGAAATAATAATAATAAATTATTTTTACTAAAGTAAAGCCTGAAATCAGCAAAAAAATACTAAAATAGACTGAATGCGGTCAATTATGCTCATTTATAGAAAATCTATGTATGATAGAGTGAAAATTAACAAATCGAGTGTGAATATAATGCTGGCTGTAATGTAAAGAAAGGGTCGCTCAAATAGTTTGGTCATGCAGTATGCGAGTATTGAAGGCAACAGGAACAGAGGGCGTCTGCAAAAAACCTGGTATAATCGTTTAAACCATATATTGAAGGACGAATCTATCAAAAGCTTCGATAATCCAATAACTTGCGTGAGAAGATGTATAAAAGTGGACGACGCAAAAATGATGAAACGCGAGTACAGACGAGTAGGATATTCTTTCTTCTCTGTTAGTTAAATAAATATTAGACTTGAACCCACGAGCCACAGCGTATGTAGGTCTCATCGTGCAGTTTCTTGAAATAAGAATTATATTCGTCGTCAACTTCTTATACTTACATTAAAAAATGTAACAAAAACTGAACGAGGCGAGACCAATAAGACAGAGAAAGATCCAACGTAACTGTTTTTCACCCAGACTCGCAACATTTCGGTGTTTTATCGCTTGGGTGACCGCAGCATGCTCGAGAATAGATCAGGAACTATGATGGGGCAAACTCGACGAATATATGTTCATCGTACGTCGTTACTTGTGTTTGGGATGTACAAGAAATTAGAACGTATGAAACTCATTCGACTGACGTTAGTGTAGTGTAGTGTCCCTTCCACCAGATCCTTCTCTCCAACTTCTTGTGTGACGGCTCCACTGTCGTATGCTTTGTGTATCACTACTCTGCTTCTTTTCTAACCTGTTTTTATATCTTAAATTTCTTTTCTTGGATAATTTATGATACTATTTTGTTGCTATTTTTGCTTATGAATTTAACCTGTTTTCTTCCTCGCTTATACTGTTTTATGTTACTATTTTGCTATCTTCTTTTTATTTTGATTTTGTATTTAACCTGATTTTATTTCTATTTTTCTTTGCTTTTGTTTTTCTACTTCTGATTTTTATGCCGCTGCACAAATCTATTTCTTTTATATGCTTTTAATTTTCTTGTATTTGTATTTGATTTAATAAAGAAAGTTCTTGGTGGAGGGGACAACGAATGGGTTTTTTGCTGCCAGAACCTTGCGGCGTTCGCCCTATACACGGGCGCCACACGGGGATGGCTTTAAATAAGAAAAATGTCAACCTGGCGACGCAAGAGTAGGGCCGATATGGGAGCCGTCGGCTCATAGAACGGCCCTGGGAAAGTGGTGGGTCCCCATTCGTTGACGTTAGTGTAGCCCATGTTGTACCGTATAATTTTTTTTATTATATGACTTCCACACAGAAGACACTGACGACAACAAGTTAAATAATAGACTAAAAAAGCATTTCATAATAGTTGTAATAAAATAAAAACAGATTCTATGGCTCTTTTTTACGGAGGTGTTTATATATTGAGTGGTTGTGTAGTTAATTCATTATTGCTGAGAGCTTTGGCAGTAAAGTAAACATCCTATTTGTTGGCTTGCTGTACTGCAGATATATAAAATCTTTTAATGGCTTGATTCTATCACGAATGTGGTTATCAACAACAAGACATTTGAAAGTCTATCGACGAAATAGAAAACAAAGCAGTGCGTCAAAAATATTCTCACCTTCCTGGACACTGTTTTTCAGTTTTGTTCTCACATTTTCGCCCACATTCTCCTCATGAAGAATTTAAAAAAAAATTAAGAATTAAAAAAAATCTCTCTCGAGCTATTTGTCACCAACGGCAATTGATATTGTTGAAGTTTAACCGTGGTTTATTTACTTTTAACAGGAAGACAGAAATACATTGTAAGAAAAGAATCCAAGAGAAAAAAAAACTTCCACAATTATAAGAAGACACAGATAAGACAGTGATTATAATAAAAATTAATTAAACAGACACATACAACATTTAATGATAATAAGGAGTAAAAGTAAACATTGATAATAATAAGTAATACGTATAATGTATATAAGGTCAGGGAGGGTGACGAGGTTCCAATACCTAACTCACGATACGAAGATCCTCTTCATATTTGATATTAAAAATATGTATTGAATTTAAAAGGTTTTTGTAGTCTGATCTGACGTAGGTACCTGGGATTGGAGAGAATTTACTTTTGTTGGTATGATAGGATGAAAGGGAAAAGAGATAGCTCTGAATGATAGTCTGAAAACAGTAATATATTTTTACTATAAAAAACTGAACTTGGATATCGTACAATTTATTTTTCATTAATACTGTACACCTAAAAATTTACTTACACAAAAATACTAAATAAATGCAGATTGCTAAAAATCTCCTGGCTAATTGGCTAATTTGATCGCTTAATTTATTTCATAATGGTTGATTCCTATTATTGACTATTCAGTAAGATTTTATTCGATAATGTCAAATGGGTTCAGTTTGGCCGATTCAAATCATCAAACTGCAACGGGCTACTTTCCGAAAAAAAAGCGATGCAATTAAATGTTTCACCAAGTAATTTCATGCATTTGGTGCACTGACTTTCACAGCTGGCGTTTTTTTATTGATTGATTTTCGCCATCTGGAACCATTGTCTTCGGATTAGACAGAATTCAGGCTAGAACCGTCTCGCTTCCGGAGCATAAAGACCGTAAGTATCTAACAATGGCGCAGGCAAAATGCACTCCAAACAGAGTTAACTGTTCTTCAACACGCGCGCGCGGCGACTCGGCTCCCATACTACTGTCATAGCCGGTATCTACACTGGAAGAACTTGCAAAAAATAGCAAAATTATATAAACCAAATTTGTTATTTTTAAAGTCGATCTTCGTCAGGACAAACGTAGGTGTCCTACAATTGTATCCATAATGATAACCGTTGGATATTTAAAATAATAACCGGTTTATACAAAGTTTGTCAGTTTTGTGATATTAATAATTATTATGTTCAACGGCAAATATAACTCTATAAACATCAAAAATAAAATAATAATCACTCCTATCTACTTGACAATATCAATAATTAGATACATCAACACCGCGCAGGCGCCGTTATTAGCATTTATTATTAGCGACTGAATAAATGACATCGTCCGCTTTGGAGGCATTCGAAACCTATTTAGGTACATACAATTTGCTAGATGTCGAACATAAAGTCATAGCGCGGTATTGAACAATAAGGAAATATCCTTGTATTATATTGTGTGCCAGCAGAACGTCGTTATTTGTGGCCGTTGACAACAGTTTCGTCAATTAGTGTATATTATAGATATCTCACAGAGATGAAACTGTATTAATTATGGGAAAGTAGGTATAGAAGTCATTTGGGTGTAACAGGACTTATGACCTGTCTTTTTATGGTTGGCTTAAGTGATCACTTTACACAATTGTAACATTCGCCATTTCCACCCATGATAGAATATACCATGCTTATTCATTTTTTGGAAGTTGTATATATGTTCAAATTGCGTAAAAGCTTTCATATATGAGTTGTAAGCGCCTTTTCCATGCGGCCTGTACAAAGCCATTTTCATTCCCCTAAATCCCCCTACATCTATACCTACTTTCCCATAATTAATACAGTTTCGTCTCTGTGAGATATCTATAATATACACTAATTGATTAATAATGTCTCTGTGACATAAATCCAGCACTGTTCTGAAAGATTTGAACAAACTCAAAATATTCTGAACAGTTTCGTCCCTCACGCAAAGTCCAGTAAAAACAGTAGGAAAGTATACATTTGTGGGATGCTCTTGGATCAGTTAATCGCACAAGGCTACTGTAATAAGTTTAGAATGGCAAGCTTTTATTGTACCACCAAGTAATCGTGAATTTTCCATTAAAGCATTTATACACGTGCACACCTCCGGTTAATTGCGGAATTTTCCGTACAAATACATATGATCACCACAATATGAGCGCTATGGGTATTACAACATAAAACAAACGAACTTTTTGTGCAAGTTCATGAAAGATTTCGTATCATTCTAGGTCCTTCTTTTTTTATTTTTTTATTTTTTATTTTCATTTATTGGTTTTCTTACAGCCATATAATTAATCAATCTTGAAAAAAAACAATAATTGATGTACAGAGTTTTGGGCCAATTACAAGAAAACACATATATACAATCGATAAAAAATAAGAAAAAACATGTCCAATAGTGAGTTTGTGTGAGTGTGTGTATTTGTGTGTTTATTTATTTATTTATTTTGTTTTGGGAAAAGTTAACAGCAAAACAATCTTAAAAATTTTCCACTGAATTTAAAAATTTACTTTAACATACATTAATAGCGAATGGAGAGGGTGGAGGGGAATGTGGGACGGGAGTAGAAGGGAAGATATAATGTACAAATTAGTTTTAGTTTGGGTGCGGTAGTGTAGATATTGTTTGTTTTATGTTTCTTATTGTTGCGTTGAAAATGTCAATGTGGTGATAGTTTGTGTTAAATGAATTTGTGGATCTGTACATAAAGGAGTTTTGTTTTGAATTGGTCTTACAAAAGGGGAGATGAAAAGTAGGTGAATGTCTGTTATTGCGAGTTGGGATGTGGTAAGATATTCGTTGAAGAAGTTCCGGACTATCAACTAGATTGTGTGTTATTTTAAATAGCATCACCGCGTCAGCTATGTTTCTTCGACGAGTTAGGGTCTGCATGTTAAAAAACTTCTAAGCACATCGAGATTTTTCCATTGATAATATTATATAATACAGCCGTACACCCGTGAAAAATCACGGGACATAATAATTGCAGGTGAAAATTCATGAGTAGAAAAACAAATGGTTATTTGTTTTTTTAAATTGCCCCTATTCGCTTAAACCTAAAAGTAAATACAATAAAATAATAATATAAAACTTTCAAAATCGTGTAATTTGGAGGGGGCGACCCTTGCGTGCTTCCTGAGCCCCGCGCTAGTTGCGTGTCACACTCTAATTATCTATTATCGATGTGACACAGCACCGAAGTTTAGACAGGTTTTTTCCGAATTTTAATTAGTCTAGTGGTCGCGGGCTTGAGAAGGTTATGAGGTCATCTCGTTCCAGACCAGGAAGTACGAGTAAGTCCTATTTTCTTAGCGCAAGTTTTTAAAATATTAACAATATAAGAAGCTTGTTGGTCTCGTGGTTAGCACTCTCGCCTCGTGATCCAAAAGTCGCGGGTTCGAATATCACTTCAGACCAGCAAGTTAGTCCTATTTAATAGCACGAGCGTTTAGCTTAATTTGAAAATAGTAAGAATATTGATGTGACACGTATTCCGTTTTCGCATCTCTATTTAAAAAAAAGTGTGTTGTACTCGTATAAAAGCAAAGACAGCAATATCCAAAAAATTTTAAGAAGGTTTTGAATGCAGTCACCGAGGATTACTAATTAAAATGTACTGAATTCTAGATATTTTATATCAATCCCTTCCGAAATCATGTTTCCTATATATTTATAGTGTATGTTTCCTATAAAATCTCGAATTCAGTACATCATAAATTAATAATACTCAATGACTGCATCCATTATTTTTTTGGATATTGCTCCCTTTGCTTTTATACCCCACAAGTGATGTATTGCATATTCAATACAATGTGTCGCATAATATACCTATATACAATAGTCTAATCCACTGAAATTTATTAAATATTTAAGGAGGAACTCAATTTACATGATTAATGCTTGTTATTAGCTCAGTGATCAAAGATGGAATGAATATTTCGGGAGCGGCATGGAGCTGTCTCGTTTCTTACGGCCTTCCGATTGGATTCTGGGTATCGATTACCATAATAGTACTGTTGTATTAAATCTGGAATATGCGATGCAGGCGACTAGAATGATAAAGTAGGAGAAAGAAAATGGCAGCGCGGTGTTCATTTAGTGTTGAATCTGTGTGTAGGTATTTTGTGAGATGTTCACGGACAGTCAAATGAATGCGCGTAGACCTCTTTCCATTTAAGACAATCGAATTAGTATGTGTAATCCGTGCATACGACGTACACTTTTTCGTTGTGTCGATGTTTACGGATATAAATACCCACACAACGAAACAATGTGCCTCGTACACACGGTTTACACATTCTAATTAGATTGTCTTTCTTAAATGGAAAGAGGTCTACTTATTGTTTTAGGTACTTGTAATCAAATTATTGAGTTTCGTTTCTACTGATTATTTATACGATTAGGTACATGAAAATGAGTGGAAGACAGATATCACCACTATCATCGTCATTCATCTTAAGAGATCAATCTTTTGAATCGGTAGAATAGTTTGTGATGATCGGGAGCTTCCGCGTTATTTGTGCGGAACGGCATCGCACACGGGCCAAATAACGTTTACCTAGACCTATCGAATTCAACATTGGTTAGTGCGCTCGGAGTTGACGCGATTATTACCGACAGCATAAACAGAGAGACCTCTGTATGTTGGTTTTTCTCCAATTATCTTCAATTAGATCGACAGCCGGTTGCGATTTCTTGATTTCTCATTGTGACGAACCAGTTTTTAAGGAGTAATTTACAAAACGTCATGCCTTACACAACCTCAATGTATTAAGTGCAACTAATGTCAAGATTTAAAACTATGACGAAGGCTATGACGAAAGAGTGGTTATACTTACGATCAACCGGGACCAAGTCGCATCGAGCCTCTGTTTGGTGCCTACCAGGTTGATGCGTACGGCTAGAAACGCCGCGGGCCTCGACCACCACATCAATACAATAATAAATGGTCTTCCCAATGCAAACTGCACCGGGGCACGTGAATTTCAAAATTGCTTTTAAAAAATTGAAAAAATATGTTTAAAGAACTGTAGAAAATTATTCAAAATTAATGCCAGAATACATTCTGCGGGGCTATTCTTAATAAAGCGTACTTTTTGGTAAAAATACACCTAAGCGTAGGTACATTTGAACAAATTTTTAAATTAACAAGAAATATTATTAATTTCAAAGCAATCCAAGTTTTAAATAAGTGGCTATTTTTAAATTTTAACGAAAGCATGTCATAAAAAATTATTGCCTGCTATATAACAAAACAATTAATGAATTTGTGGAATTATTTTCTTTTCTGTAAACAAATATATCACGGTTGTTTTCATTTTACCAAAGACAACGTAAAATTTATCACTATAAATGATAAATCGGAAAATGTGCGGTTGGTAGTAAATCTGTGTGCTCCAGTACCTGCCTGAACATTAAAACTTGGTTACACATTTTCCAATATAACATTTGTCGAATAATTATTTATCACTACCATCTTAACAAAAATAACAAAATGGCAGACCAGCACAAACGTATAAAGTTCTGTATTTTATTGAGAATTTTCCCCACACGCTCACCTCAGCTTAACCGCAGTGCCTCATGGTTTCATTGCACATCCTGCTCTCACTACTGTAGTACCTACTATTTGTGAGAACGTCCCTCGCAATTCCAGGGTCAGATGAAGATCAAAAGACAATAGTAGATTAAGCTGCCCATGTACAGGCTTCAGTCATCAACATTTGAATTTTCGCTAAAAATGGACACTGAAACATATTACAGTGCGACTGTCGCATTTTTTTCATTATTGGCAGTGAAATTGTCGTCACGTAGCCACAGGAAATCAAAATCGAAACCTGACTTCAGATTATAATGACAAAATATACTGCTTAGATTATAGATCCACAACACGGTACAGCACAATATGAAACTTAAAGCAAATGACAGGGAAGCAAGGGACAGGGAAACAAAGGATAGATTTAAAATACAATACAGATATACGACATGACAAGTAACAAATGAAAAACTAGAAATAAAAAACAAATAATTTTTACGGAGACTGGACTTAATGGTACGACTGACAGACTAAAAATGAAATGCGACAAAAGATATCGAAAAATATACTGAACTAAAATATAGTGATTACTTTAATGTTCTGTATTCTTAACCTTGTAGTGTATTCTTACTAGGGATGGGTCGTCCACGTCCGTCCATCGACGAGACGATCAACTAGTTGAATTCTAACTATACTGAAAAATATACTGAACTAAAATATAGTGATTACTTTAATGTTCTGTATTCTTAACCTTGTAGTGTATTCTTACTAGGGATGGGTCGTCCACGTCCGTCCATCGACGAGACGATCAACTAATTGAATGTTAACTAGTTGACGCATCAATGACGTCGCGGTCGTTCTATCTAAACATCGGGAAAGAAGTAGGTATACACAACAGTATCAGGTGTAAGCAGTAAAATATAAATATAAACTACATATATAAGCAGTGAAAGTATTGGGTATAAGCATTAAAATATGAGTATAAAAATTAAAAATATAAATAAGTACAAAGCAGTAATGTGTGTATAAAAAAATATATTAGGTACATATCATTACATGTGTACAGGGTTATATGGAAAACATTAATAACCTCGCAGGACTATATTCCTGCCTTGATTATGAGTCGAAAGCTATCATGACCTAATATCAATAGTTATGGAGATATGCGACATCAAAGTTTGAATTTTTTCAATATATCTGACTTATTTTTTGGAAAACGTTGGACTATCACTACACTAACTCAAATCGATTACGAAAAATTCATTCGTTTCAATAAAAGTTAAATAAAATGATAAAAACCTTTACATTTATTTATTATCTATAAATTTATAAATAAATACATAATTTAAAAATACTTTTCATTTGAGATGTTATCTAGAAATTTATTGAAGAATAAATCTTTCAAAGTCAGGCTTTCACTTTGTGGTGACATTATTAATAAATAAATATATCTGCATTATTTGTCAACTTTAGTTTAAGGCTCAATCTGAGAAAAGGAACATTGTTCCCGAAACATGTAAAAAATCAATAAAAAGTGGTGTAAACAAAATTATAATAGATTTATTTTTTTATCTATAAAGTTGAAAATAGATCAACTAGTTGACGAATTCAACTAGTTGATCGTCTCGTCGATGGACGGACGTGGACGACCCATCCCTAATTCTTACTAAATACTAGTACTTAAGCAATTGGCTATCGCCGATTGCTTGCTGCTAGACCCTGCTGCCGGCGGTACCTACCGTCCGCAGTGCGACCGATAGCGATCGCTGTTTTTCATACGATTTCATTATTTTTGAAACTGGCGTGAAAATATTGCACACTTCATACATTATTTTCGAAGCAATTATAGTATAGATTCTCAAGTAATGCACGAGTATGTTGTTATGCAGTTTGTGTGTACAAACTGCACATGTTTGTTAGATGCCTTTTAAATAAAATATTAGAATACAATAAAAAATTAAAAAATAAGTGTGCGAAAAGAGGGAGAAAAGTTAGGGATTAGAGTTGGGAAAGATAGAAAGTAATAAGATGTGTATGTAAATAATATGGTTGCGATAAAATACGTGGCAGGGAACAACAAAGAGCGGCGGGAGACGCTTGATGAGAATGAGGATGATTTAAATTAGTTTTTTCAGTGAAGCAAAGTTAGGTTAGGTAAAATGTTAATTTCACTTAAAGTATAATTTTGTAATTTTATAATAGAAGTTCTAAGAACAAGTCTATGGTGTCAGTCAGTGGAGACAAACTCCAGCTGACTGGAACAGTCAATACAAAAATTAGTAACATAAAAAGTAGATTAGATCTGCAAATTCTCTTCGATTTTCCAGGGTTTTCGCATTGAGAAAGTTTGCTGCATCTAAGCGCGAGTTAAGTGATACATTAAAAAATACACTTTATCATAGCCGGTTTTGGAGTCATGGTAGCTTATATATACACCTTCGGTTTTCTAACTAATTTCATTGCATTTGTCATGATATATGTACCATTTATGGTAGTTCCATGTTGGATGACGCGACAAGTTCATGCTAGTCACATTTATGTATGGAATCTTGACGGGGTATAGTAACGTGAATGATTAATAATACCTATGTTTTCGTCACAGCAAAATGTTATAAGGTGTTATCGCAAATTAAGATAAACGTGATATATAATAGATGTCTCATAGAGACGAAGTTATATTTTTATGTGGGAACGTTGGTATGGAAGTCTTTTTGGGTTTTCATAAGGCTTAGGTAAGACCTGGCTTAAGGCGGTACATTCACTGCAAATGCATATTTCGGCGTTTTTTACGAAAATGTGGGTTTTTATTATTCATTTATATCAGAATGTATATGATAGATTGCAATTTTTTTAAGGCGATACCTTAGATAGAACCTTTGTTCTTATACAAAAGTAATAAACTGAACATTATTTATAATAATTAAGAAAAATATAGGCATTAATCCACAGGCCGCGGCAAAAAAAACGTTTTTAAAGTTCCCGGGCAAAGTGTGATTCGTTTAAAATTTGTATGTAAGCGTAATATGTTTTTTCATACATATAAAGTTTACTTAATTATCTAGAATCTATACGTAGGAAATTAAGAAATATTCAATATTAAAAAAGATATCATTTTTCAAACATGCTTAAATATTTACAATTTTTGGTCATTTTCAAATGTTGTTTATTCATATAAAAATATGATTTTAAACGATATATTGTATCAATATTCGCACTTTGAGTCTTCATTCACTATTAAAAAGGTATTTTTTTTTATAAAAAACACGTTAATTAATATTTAAAAATAAAAATTCTATAGTATGAAATGTGTCGAAAAATTACGCAGTTTGCAGATCACAATCCGCTAGGGATGGGTCGTCGACGTATTTACCGTCGACGAAACGAGACCGTCCACGTCCATCCATCGACGAGACGATCAACTAGTTGAATTCGTCAACTAGTTGACGCGTCAACTTCGTTACGCGGACGTCGGTGTCGCGGACGTTCTATCTAAACATCGGGACGATGGTCAACTGTTTACGGTTCAACGCGACGCTTCTCGACGGCTCAACCGTTGGCTATTTTTATGACGTTAATTTTTAAAATTTAAAGAAGTTCGAAGGAATATAGTTTCGGGGAAAGTAAAACCGCTACTTGTGTTTATATGTAAAAAGAAATATTTTATTATTTATTTGTTTACGCACATTATAGGCTTTTACATATTGTTTTATATACTTCTTTCTATATATAACAAAGAAAGAAGTAGGTATACACAGCAATATCAGGTGTTAGCAGTAAAATATAAATATAAACTACATATATAAGCAGTGAAAGTATTGGGTATAAGCATTAAAATGTGAGTAAATAAAATTGAAGGAAACAATGATTTTGCGTAATAAAGGCACCAGTTATGAGGTGCGGTAAAAAATACTTTACATTTATTTATTATCTATAAATTTATAAATAAACACATAATTTAAAAAAACTTTACATTGAGATGTTATATTGAAATTTATTGAAGAATACATCTTTCAAAGTCAGGCTTTCACTTTGTGGTGACATTATTAATAAATAAATATATCTGTATTATTTGTCAACTTTAGTTTAAGGCTCAGTCTGAGAAAAGGAACATTGTTCCCGAAACATGTAAAAAAACCAATAAAAAGTGGTGTAAACAAAATTATAATAGATTTATTTTTTTATCTATAAAGTTGAAAATAGGGAATTTTTAATAAAAATTAATCAAACCTAAATTCAAGATTATATTACATATATAATAATTAATGTTGGACTCCTGAATAAGGACAATAGTTAGGTATAGAAAATTTTATTCCCTACAAGTTTGTTTATCATTTATATGCTAAAGTTGAAAAGTAAGGAAATAACACAATAATTAAATTTTTGCATCCCTTTTCAGGTAGATATAAGAAGTCGAGGTCGATCGAATAAAATATTGATTTTAGAAAAATATCTAGCCGGCCTGTTAATTAATAATAGTTCAATAAAAAATAAAATAATTAAACAGAATTGTTTTATTTTATACAGCGTAAAATTGGGGATTCACCGAATCGTCGCACGGGACATCACAAAAAATCAAGTTAAAAAAAATAATAGACAATAGCTTATTAAGCCTATCTCGCCCTACGCATGTATTCAAATTTCAAATCTCTAGTCATAGTTCGTGTACACAGATCTGCACTCTATGGTAGTGTACTTTAGAGTTGAAATGAAATTACCCGTCGAGCCGTCTATGACGTCTATGGCATCTACAAGTCGACAGCGAGAGATGAGAGAGAAATAAACGGAGACGTTTTGTCTTGCTCTCGCTCGTTGCTTTGCATTGCGTTAATCTCGAATCGTCCACCGACCACGGCGTCCACTGTCCACCGTCTACGAATTCAACTAGTCCATGCGATAAACGTAAACGGTCGACGCGTCGATGCAACGTCAACGGTTGATTTCAACTAGTCCGTCCATTCAACGCCCATCCCTACAATCCGCGCGCCAGCCGGGAGAGGCGGACGTATTCATGTAGTCCAATCATTTTTTCTTAAAAATATCACTTTAAAACGTGTTTTTATGCCAAATTTGACTTTAGTTCAAAATAATATATTCGAAAGCAATCTATTCATCGCAGATAATAATATTTTTTTTAACTAGTTTTGTATTAAATTGCATTTCTACTCATAACCTAATATTGAACGCATGTCACTTTTGCCGACTTGCTCGCTGACTCGCCATGTTCGCGTTGATGTCATTGTTATTTGAAAGTCAAGTAAGATATTAATTTACGAGATAATTTTTAAAATATAGATAATAATGGTTTTTAATTTTATTTTTAATTCAATACATATTGTTGTAGTAGTTTTTTGTTTATTTTAAATAAAAATTATTTAAATTCAATTATTTTCACAGGTGTTTTGACATTTCAGTCGGAAGTCAAAATAATATCTAAATCTGCTTATTCGACAAAAGTTTTAAATTAAAAAACAGTGATATAAGAAAAATTGTTGTTTACTTTTTTTTTACAACACCTAAATTATTGAATAAATATACATACGCTTTTTTATATTCCAGACTTAAAACATTTAAAATTCTAATAATTCTAATAATAGTACGCGAGCATGACTTGCGTTCCCATATATTTTAAACGTCGGTACTCCATATGGTTGTCTCGTTTCCTCGCAACCTTTCTACTTCACAAGGGGACACGTAAAAAATACGCTCTTACAAGGTTTATCTGATATGACGTTTGTTCATGTCTCGATCTCGTATTGAAGTAGCATGATCTATCCGACACATATCGCCACTCTGACAGCTTGAAAAATGTATGTACCGCCTTAAGTGATCGCTTTACACCATTTCAAATTAATATTCTGATCGAAAGCTTTTAAAACACACAAAAAACGTGCTTTCAAATTTACTAATAGTTCAAGTTAAATTATCAGTTATCAATTTTCAAAATAACAATCTTTGCCAGATAATCGCCAGATAATCATATTAAAGAACGTCGTCCAGTATTCATGTCATATTCAAAATGGCGCTTTTTCTTCTTTCTCTCTTTCTTCTCTCTTCTGAACATTTTTTTTTTCGTATTTCTCAAAACTCAAATCTCTCAAAATTCTTAAAAATCACATTACAAAAAGGATATACTTACACTAAATTTAAAAAAATTCTGTCAATACAATTTCATCGTAAAACAATAATGTCGATATACAAATTTTGCAATTTTGAATGTTGGTGTGCTGTGCTGTGATATGTATTAAATAATATAACCATTTATAATTGATTTTGGGGACAACATTCATATAATGATATATTTGTTCTTTATGCCGTTGTCCTCAAATTATTAACGCTCTGGAAAATATAAAATATATACATAAAAATAAAAAATGTCCGAAACACAACATTCTAATCTGAAAGACATGAATATGACAGTTAACCAGTATATCATACATAATGTATATTGATACTGAATATAAATATTCAAACTGAAATAAAACATTCTTTAAACTTAAAGTAGCTTTTTAAAGCGATAAACAGTATAAAGAGAAAACCTAAATACTTCCATATTTCGTTAACCCAGATGTCATTATATTTCTCTTTTCTATGGCTGTCATTGCGACGCAATGACAGCTTGACAGATTCACCAGTAACAAAAAAGAATATAGCGATATTCACAGACAATTCAGAAACACATATGTTTATTCTAAATTAATAAACGTGTATAAATATTAAATACATTATTTTTATAAGTGATCTTTTTTATTTTATATATATAATACGAGTTTTCCTACGCACTGAATATTAACTACATTAAATTTTTCCATCTATTTTGTTAAGCTAGCAATGGAAACACTTTTAATACTTACCTAGCGCATTCATATTATAAAGATTATTTGTCTAATTCTATTTTTCTCTGTCTAGAATTTAAAAAAATATATATCAATATTTCTGCAATTCTTTTTAAATGGATTTCTCGTCATATGTTTATCGAAAATATAAATCTAGACTATCCATTTTCCAACCTGATTTTGTTCCTGCAATCCGATAAATAGATAGCATTAGCACTACGCTGTGACATGTTAATATAGTAAGTATATATATATTGAGATCCTTAGAGTGTTAAATATGTTCTTATATAGGAAATAACGTTGGGAAAACCCAGAAAATTTAAATATCGTTAAATTATTAATTAGAGGTTCATGGATGGACTGCAATTAGAATCTAAGTGTACATCATCGAAACAGAAAAACGTTGAAAATTTACATATTTCATATATATGACGTAATTGTATCAGTGACATGCACCGCGTTTTTTTATGTCGACATTGTTTTTCACATTTAAAGAAGCTTATATTTTTTCGTTTTATTTTAAAGTATCCCTCGGTTCAATTGATTTAAACATTTCATTTTGGTAACTCTTCTTGGTGGAGACAAATCCAGATAGATAGGAAGATCATAGATAGAAGGAAAAGAAGACACACCACTCATTACCTGATAAGCTTCGTTAGGAAAATAGTGATAGTACCTACCATTTCTCGAATATGTATATTTGTTTTATTTTCCTTTTAATCATGTATTTTTATGGACAGGTACGGGTGTTGTACTGGTTAGAGAATATCCTAATCCTAATAAAAAATATAATGATAAGTTATCCCTCGAGAAGCTTAACACAACTGGAATAAGAAATGTGTATTGAAGTTTAGTTCCCTTTATATTTCAACGCGCGGTAACATATGAAACCTTTAATTATAAATATTACCTAATATACCTACTACTAATGGTTATTAATTTCTATTTCCCATATAAAATATGGAACGTTTATGTAAAACTTTCATAATTTTTAATTTATGTATACGTAAAAATAGAGATGCGCGCACTTGTCACATTAATATTCTTACTATTTTAAAACTTAGCTGTACGCTTGTGTTATCGAGAGGACCGACTTTGTGACTCCCAAGAGACAAGGCTCGAACCCCCACCACTAATCGAGTGTCTTAAAGACTTATTACACTTGGCTAAATTCAGTCGTTACTCAATTTAGGATTATTTAGAAGCCTAGATATTTAGGAAGGTTTAATTGCATTGTTACTGATTTCAGTCGCCGCGTGGCTCTCCGTGCGTGAGGACATGTTTTCCTGATTAAAAAAGTGCGCAGCGCAGGTACGAAATGAAGAAAAAAAAATATGCTCAATATTTTAGAACTTTATAAAGATATGCCCTATCTTTGGGACAAGAATGATAAATATTACTACGGTACGACGAAAAAGACGTTTCTACCCACTACTAATACTAGGGTTATTTGGAAACGGTTCTTAAGGAATAAGTATTTATTTATTCATATAAAAAAGAAAAGAAAAACAATTACTATACTTAAAGAAAAAAGTTCTTAAACGTTTTACGTAAAAAAGAAATTTACTTTAAAGAAGTTACGGACGTTACAAAGTTACGGGGACAGAAGGACGAACAGACAGACAAAGAAATTATTATAATTTGATTTATCGAAAAAGAAATTATATAAAAACTTATATATACCTTCATATATTACAGATTTTTCTGTACAATTATCATTGCAATCTAACTGAAAATGGAGATGAAATCGATATTAGACACACACGAATGAACTATCTTGGTATACGTGTGATAATATTTTTGAATTTTTGTAATGTTGAGTAGTTTATGATGATCGTTGGTTGTTGAATGTTGGTGTAAGAATTTTTAAATGTAAATTTAAATTACCTTATTTTTTCTTGCGGTGTCAATCTAAAGGAATTTATGAATTTTAAATAATGAATGAAGTACAGTATGTTAAATAAAAAGTATATGATAAGATGATGATAAAAAACTTTGAGAACAATTGTATTTATTTATAATCAAATTTCAAATTCAATAGTGAAACAAATCCCAAATGTTATTCAACCAGCTTTCTTTACCTACTAATAATAATAAATATATATATTAAATAATAAGTATAAGGATACATTTAAAAAAAAAATCGCATGTTTATAAATTGATTTGTAATGAATGTGATTATTTTTATATAGGAAAAACGTATAGAAATTTTGATGTCGGATTTAACACTTGAGATGTTTAAGTAACAATAATTATTCCAAATTTTCTAATCATCTTTTGGCTATGGATCATTATTTTAATGTTAATAAGGGTTTACAAATTTAACATACAAATTATACAGAATCACAGTTTGATAAATTAGAAATTTTGGAAAAAAGAAAAAATTTTAATAGTAAATTGAATATTATAAATAACCGTGCGCTTTTTACAAATAATTATCTCTTAAATGTGTTTTTGTGTCAGTAGGTACTTAATTATTATTCATTTTCTATATATAATTTTTATATTTTGATAGTCTATTTTTGATTTTTATTTGTTAGTAGCTATACATTGTATCCTGACGAAAGGGCCATGGGCTCTGAAACATGTTGATATTTTTCAATACATAAGTGGTGAACACAAAGTTCATTTTCATTAATTGTATTAATTATCACCACAAAATTATTTTGCTGCTTTTGAAGAAAATAAATAACGTTTTTTTTTACATATTGGGTTACTTTAATCACTACAATTAAAATCGACCGAGTTAACTGAATCCTTTTGCCTCTTTTTCCACAATTACATATATATATAGGTAAAGACACCGTAATTTCTTAAACGATTTCATGAATTATTGGAATGGCGACTATCAATTCTTGAGGTTAATAAACTTTTCTTACATTATATACAGCGTAAGTTTGTACGTAATGAAGATTAAACCAACGACCCTTGATAAAATAGTATATTTTCTTATAATTAATAAAAATGAACTTAGTTTTCACCACTTCTTTTTCATTAATTATTTTAATAATGTCGCCACAAAATTAATTTGCTCTTTTTGAAGAAGTAGCATATTTTCATAATCTGTGTAAATGACCGTCGGTGTTATTTCTGAAGCATTTGAATCGTCTGGAGAATGGATTGCACTCGCGATATGTAATTAATATTTTAATAAAAAACAACGAAAAAATACAGTATGCTCATAAAAAGTAGGTTTACTATAAGTAGATTTAAATTGACTGCAATAATTTCTCTGAACTTAAATATATAATTTTTTATTTATTTTGTAATTTAATCCACTATTATATGTTTATTTATTCAATTCCTTCACTAGGCAGGAGTCCTTCTCTTATATCTTTTTCAAAAAATTAGTTATGTTATGATTATTTAATAATTGCATAAATACAAGGTAATTTAATCATGAAGATTTGAACTACATTACAAATTCTTACACGGTGGAAAATATAAAGATATTGAGTAAATATATAATAATAAACAAGATTTACTAAATTGGCTATCAAAAAATCGTAAGCAGTAATGTATAATATAATAAACATGTTATTTCTACTTGTTGAACCTCCTGTGGTGCAGGGACCCAGACTCAGTGGCATAAGGGATAGAAGAAGAAGAAGAAGAAGCTTTTATTAAACTCTCTTTGCCTGTTTGTTTGTTTGTTATTTGTTGTTGTGAATATTGTAATTGATTTTTCACCAACTTGCCGACTGGCTAGAGCTCTGAAACTTTCAAAATTTATGAAAAGTAGATGACTATACATTACTAAATCACAATTTGGTCATTATTTCGATTAAAATTAATACTCACGTCGCGTCGCTTACAAGAAGACATGCCGTTCGAAAATTTATTTGAAACTTTAAAACGTGTTTAGTATTTGGATGCTGCATGGTTATGATTTTAAAAAATCGATTACGAATGTAAGAAAAGAAAGAGTATAAAAGCATGTCTTCAAATTTTTTTCGATTTACTTGTAATTATATTTTATATTTTACTCTTAGTGAGTATCAGAATCTCTCATCGATATTTGATTAAACTAATTATATTATAATTTAGATTTTTTACGTGGATTGGGTGGAAATATACAAATAACTAATTAATTAGGTACCTACCTGCTGACAAAAGGAGCCGGAGTTACTAGTGTAAATATGGTTGTAACGGAAATATTGAAAGGAAAGGAGAAGAGTTTCTGAAAGTTATATTGTTAAGCAAATTAATACCCGTGGACAAATTTCTTTAAAATTTTAAACATTTAATTTAACAAAAGCAGAGAAAACATAGTTTATGTTTTCCTCGCATCTATTTTAATGAACATCAATGCCGAATCCATCAATGATAGAAAAACAGAAATTTTAAAATACTAGGAAATATGGCACATATTTATATTTTTTATTGTAGCAACTCGTATAAAATACCACTATGTATAAAATAAAATATATCTGATGATTTCTTTGCATAGTTCTGAGAACGTAGTACCTATAGTAGTACCGCAGTGCGTAGTACCTATTCGTCACTACGTATATCTGAAGCTCATTCGTTCTATGTTAGTCAGTCGTATTATGGAATGACTATGCTTTTCCACCTTTACCCGAGCTTTTTCATTATACGGCATAAAACTCAATGTCTGTCTGTCTGTCTATTCTCTATACAAATCCACACCGTTTGTCCGATTCGAATCAAATTTTGCATACTTATGCTTTGGGACCCGGCGGGTAACATAGGCAACATTTCCCCCTTATTATCACGCCGCTTCCTCTCCCCCTGACATATATTCGATGCAAATCTGTACCGTTTGACCGAACGGACTCAATATTTGGAAACTTATTCTTTAGGACTCGACAGGTAACACAGGCTATATTTCCTCCCTCCCCTTTTACCTTTTCTCCTCCCCCTGATATATTTTCTATGCAAATCTATACCGTTCGAATCAAACCTTTGTTTCCCCCCACAAATTTATTTTCAACTTAATCCATAACCCTTGCAACGCCGGGTACAAATAGCTAGTCCACCTATAATCTGCGATACAAATCTCCCTAAATCAGGATACCACATTATTTACTATACTGAAAATAATGTAGTTCAGATAACTCGAGGTCACGCAGCGATGGTCTGATGAAAGATTAGCCGTGTAACATCCATAAATACCCATTAGGTATGCGGGTGAGAATGATGGTTGTTAGGTTAGGTTAGGTTAGGTTAGGTTAGGTTAGGTTAGGTTAGGTTAGGTTAGGTTAGGTTAGGTTAGGTTAGGTTAGGTTAGGTTAGGTTAGGTTAGGTATGCGGGTGAGAATGATGGTTGTTAGGACACTACGGTTCCTAAAACTTGCCACAGGTAAGAGCACCAGCTGTTATCCTTTAATGTGATACTAAAAGTTAAATAGATAAACACGACGATATTATTTCGGCAGGAACATTCTTACGAGTGTGGTAGACTGTCAAATGCAGAGACCGAGAAACCCGTTAGAAAAGATGGAAAGAAGAACAGTGCAGATAAAGCCATGTATTCACTAGGGGACAAATTGTCCCTCAACAGCATGCGCGGCATAGAGTCTACGTGACGTTGCAACGTCGTGCACTGTTCCGCGACCTCGCGCACAACATAGCGCGGCATTTCTACGTGCCGTGGCAACGTTGCCATGCGCACGGCACCCGAGCGTACTCACCGCAACATTCCGCGGAGCGTCAGTACCACGTGGTATGTTTACAAGTGAATACGCATGCGCTGTATCTGTCAAGATGACAATGCGGGGAAACGAAATCGTTCTCGAACTCATCGAGCTGTATCGATCGAAGATCGCATAGAATGTCCGTCCTTCTTTCTCTTTGCAGTTAATAATTTCGCATTCTCCTCTTTTCTCCTCTTACTTTTCGATAAACTCATTAACATAAACAGATACGCGGCTATCATCATAACCTCATAGGGCGATATATTTCCGTGACGTCTGGAAAACAATAATTATTTGCAAAAAGGACCTTGTTTTTAATAATATTCAATTTACTACAGTAAAACCTCGTTAATTTGAAATTGCGACCCAAAAAAACATTTCGAATTGCGCGGAACCCCGTTTTCGCCAAATGTGATACCGCAGCTGTCATCCACAACCTCTTCGCATGACATTTCCGCGACAAGATATGCGAATCCCGGTGTGTACACGTCAATTGACCGCGTCATTGTCGCCGAAACATGAGCGTAGATGTTGATGCGACATGTCGAGCGGAATGTTTCGCGATTTGTCCCCTAGTGAATACATGGCTTAAGTTCCCTAATTATGCTTGGTAATTCAGCCCCATCCGGAGGACGCAACGATAATTTTTCGCTGTTGTGAATAATAAACGGATTTATTAAAATCATTCAAGATCTATTATAGATGTCTCGTAGAGACAAAATTATTGTTTTTTATGGGTACGACCTATCGTACGGCTGGCTTAGGTGATAGATCACTTTCATTTCACACTACCATTTCCACCCGTGATAGAATACCACATCTATCACATTTTCGGAAGTTGTGTATGTATTTAAGTTTTACAACCCTTTTTACACGTTTGTTGTAATTTTTAATACAAATGTCACTAATGAAGCAAATATATTTTTTTAATTTGGAATTTTTAAAGTTTATGTGGCTATGAGAATTCCACCGAATCATTAACATTACAATACGCCTGAAAACCATTTCAATTTTTAATTCCTTTTTAGATCGGTTTTTTTTTATATTCAGAATAATTTGAGTTTGTCCAAATTTTTCACGAAAAAGTACTGGATTTATCCAGTACTGTGTTCTTGGAAAATTCGGACAAACTCAAAATATTCATTTAAGACCTTTCATCATCCAAAAGCCTTCTTTGAAGATACACGTACTGTCGCCCACCCTCTCCATAACCTACCATGTACTACCTGCCTCCAAGGTACCGTATTTATGGCGCATAATGCCGATGGCGTCTGGGAAAATGATGGTTCGGGAAACTTCATTTTAAATAACATCGAGCGTTTTAAGAGATCGAAGTGAAGAGTTCAAAATAGATGCGATAAATTTATCGTGTGAAAAAATCCTATCGCTCTTTTCTTTAGAACAATCAACAGAGTTACGTTTACTTTTACCGGAAATACAATTTTTTACTGAAATTATTATTATAACGCCAAAATTCGTGTTTACATAATGGACGTCGGAGTTAAAAGACGCGCCGCTAATAACAGGCATCACTTCGTGTGCACTTTTTTCGCACGGCGAGTCGTACCTACTTTAAATTACGTATTTCTTCATCCAGGGAGCGTTGTGTAATTTTTTATATTTACCTCTTGGACCTCAGGATTTTCTTTTATTTTCGATAAAAACGAGTTATCAATTATTATATTCGAATCTGGTTACGTTATCTACTCCCATTGTGTATATGTGTATCTTGTATCACAGTATACATAGATCAGTGGCGTGCAGTGGGTATAAACTTAGGTTATGCTGTGACCGACTATACGCCTATATTAATATATATATATATATATAAGGGTACATACATTTAAAAAGAATTTAACTGTATATAATGAACTATTTTGAGTAGCTTCAGTCCACAAAAATAACTGCACTATAAAAGAAGTATTGTAAACAATATTTCCTAAATAAATAAATATTTTATATATAGGTAATACGGCAAAAATTTTCAATATATTTCGAAGACGATTTATATATAAATAAATCGGGAATAACACTTATTTCAGATAAACGTTTATTTTCATAAAAATAAATCAAACATTTTATCATATCATCGATACCAATTTCGTCGTAAATAATCACAATCATGACAATGACAGACGTTATCACAGAATTAAGACGGTATTTACATTCACCATAGAAATGACAAATAGAATTTACACCGAAAGTTTTGGGTGCAATTTGTAAAAAATAATTTTTTATAAAATATAGATATAGATATTTTATAAAATATACATATTTTTATAAATTATAAAAATAAAAAAAATAATAATAAAATTTCTGCAATGACTTGCGCGTAGTTCTCATCTGGCATAGGACCTTTCGAAGAAACACGTTATTCCATGAAAAAATTGCTCGTCTATTACACAAAACTCTTAGCACAGAACTGAGTAAAAATAACGGTTCAGGTTGAGTTTTTTCGAGATTTATGGAACAAATTTGTTAAGCGAGAAAAATTAAGAATTGCCATGAAGTTAGATTAGGTTAGGTCTAGCCATAGGACGAATTACGGCTAGAATTTTAAATCAGAAAAAAAACAGATACGTCACGTTAAACAGAAACGTCAGAAATAAAACTTCTAGCCGTAGGTCCAATTACGGCTAAAATTTTAAATCAACTTTTACTCTTAACCCATCGGCACAATTGTGAGGCGACATTTTGCTAATTAGTAAGTATGTAAGTAATAATGATTCGCTTTTTGGAACAGCTCGTTCACTCAGATTTTTACAAAATTTAGAAATGAAGAATGAAAAATAATAAACCATTCATGTTTTATATGACTTAAATATAAAAAGGGTAAGTAGTAGAAGAAATAAAAAAGAGTATTAGTTAAATTAATAAAAAAATTCATTAAAAGGTTTCGTATTTTACCACGCATTTAAATATAAGAGTACTAAATTTCACAAGACTTCCTGAAGAATGTTATACCTACAGTGTTCCAGTCGTACCTATCAAACAGAACAGATTATCAAATGTGAGAAGAAAAACAATATAAATAGATTTTTTTATTTTTTTTATTTCAGTATATATACGCCCATCAGAGCATTTACATAACATTGGGTAATACATGTCGGTAATGAGAAATATAAAAAGAAAATAAAAAAAGTCATATAAAGAAATATAAAATGACATAATAACAGAAATATAAAAAGAGCTCTACAACTAAACTTAAACACAGAATCCATAATTTCATAAATCTATAAATACATCATATTTTTTATAGGATTAGCGATAATTACAGAAATATAAATTAAGAATTTTTTTTTTATAGGATAAGAATACAAGAAAAGAGTGATAATTACATATATTTGAGGATTATTTTTAGACATAGAGGAAAGTTCATTGTTGATTAAGAATATTGCGGATTGTATGTTTGAATTTATTTAAATTTGTGGAAAAAACGTCTAACTGTTCAAATCTGTTAACAAGTCTGGGAAGCCTTTGAAGTGGTGAATTAAAAAAGGAATGATATTATACAGTGAGGCTTTTCAAATAATGATAAAAAAGCTCCGGGAACTGGAAAAGAATGGCCACGGATAGCAGTCGACGGAGAGCATTTGCGAAGGATGCCAAATCTCAAATCTCAACCCGTGGTAGAAGAATTAGAACATCGATAATAAGTATTCAAATTACGCCGAGTGATCTAGTCATAAGACAGGGACGCGCGGATAGTGCACTGATACTCCGTAGCTAAAATTCACTGCACCATATTTAATTGATCGTCATTGATATATTTATTATAATAGTGCAGTGAGAACAAGAAGCATGACTTCTTCCTAATCATATATTTTGAAAAGAAACTAAAATAAGAGATATATCTAGTAATATTCCTATCACAATAAATAACATATTCAGAATATTTTGAGTTTGTTCAAATCTTTCAGAACAGTGCTGGATTTATGTCACAGAGACATTATTAATCAATTAGTGTATATTATAGATATCTCACAGAGACGAAACTGTATTAATTATGGGAAAGTAGGTATAGAA